>SDVV010027124.1:0-12153 GCA_016164225.1 Gammarus roeselii | reverse complement strand
GAACATCCTGTCCTACGTAAGATGCAGCACGATCTCTTTGTGATGACCGAGACGGGTCAGGCAGTGGAGTTCTGCTGGATCCCCGGGCACGCGGGGATCCAGCCAACAAAAAAAAAAAACAGAAAAAACAAAGTGTTCATCAACCGCTTGTGCACGGGACACACGTGGATAACTCACAACCATCTGATGGATGTCGACATAGGACCAAACGCACCACCTTGCCCCTGTTGCCACCAAGTGGCTATCAGCGTGGAACACTTACTGATGGAGCGTGGAACACTTACTGATGGATTGCAACGCACTCGCGGCAGCCCGACGAGCGTTCTTAGATCCCCCGTGCAACCTTCAAAGCCTACTCACGGACCCAGCCTACCGTAAAAAGCTTATCGCTTTCGGAAAACACACCGGACTATACGAAGCTGTCTAAAACTCTAACACCTGTGCAAATGAGGTGGTCCCTCCACCTCATTACGCACAGAAACAACTCATTTTACGAAGATACGCATCAACTCTATACTCTCTCGTACGCGCTAGTACGCGAATATGCCACAATTAAAATATGTACTGACTTCATCTTGACAAAGCTAATATTTTCGCACGCGAGGCCGTGCGGACTTACCTAACTCAACGACGGTCGCGCTTTACGGGGGAGCCTATTATGACTCACGTTGAGGCTCTGGTGGAAATGAGGCCCAAATCAAATCTGGGCTCCCGTGTGTAGAAGACTGAATAAGTGCAAACTGAGGTGAATTCGCGAGTGAAGGAAGGGTGTAAAGTGTTGGGTGCACTGAAGAGCGTTATGAGTTGCAGGACGTTGGGGATGGAAGCAAAAAGAGAGCTGTATGAGGGTGTCATTGTGCCAACTGGGCTGTATGGAGCCGAGACTTGGGGGGTGAGAGCAAAGGAGGGAGAAGATTGAATGTTTTCGAGATTAAATGTTTGGGGAGCATAGCTAGAGTATTGCTGAGAGACAGGTTCACTATCTACGTAGACAAAGTTGATTCGCGTGTTCAGAGATGGTTCTGGCACATGGTGAGGATGGATGAAGGGAGATTGGTGAGAGAGGTGTTGAAGTCAAGAGGCGAGTGGGCGTAGGCCTAGAGGGAGACCAAAGCTTAGGTGGATGAATGGTGTGAAGCAGGCGTGAGTGGAGAAAGATAGTGAACGGATGAGTTTTGTCGCTGCCCTAATGTGCTTTCCCGCCCTAGGCATGTCGCTGAGAGACAGGATAGTCGTGGGCGGGGGGCGGTCATTATGACGCGACAGGGGTAAACCAGTCACGCTGTCGGGCTCTGCTGCCGACACTGACCTTGAACCGCACTCATGACCCGTAGGGTGTGTTGCGGGGTCCCCGGCCGGACCCTTTTGCGCCAAAGAGCTAAGGTGTATGAGAGTGTGAGGTGCGCCCTGCCGTCGAACACATCTCTTGCTGGGGGATTTCGGCCTAGTGTCTGTATGTGTATATTACACTAATTAGACTTTCATTATATTATTCACTTTATCTCGATTTTGCAGAAAGTGTGTGAGGAATTCAACCGAAAATCGGAGTGATAAGAGCGTTTAATGACAGGGTATCAGTGTGGTGGAAGCGACAGTGCATGCATGGGATAGGATAAAATGGGGATTGATTGTTATCGAATGAGATACAGATACAGACACTAGGCCGCATCCCCCAGACTAGACCGACGGCAAGGCGCACCTCACACACTCATACGCTCACACTCACACATTTTAGCCCTTTTGTGCTCAAGGGTCCGGCCGGTACCTCCTTAACATACACTCTGGGTCACCAGATGCAGTCCAAGGATCCGTCGTCAGCAGCAGTGCCCGACAGTTTTCACTGGTTTACCCCTGCTGCGTCATAATGGCCGGGCCCTCCCCCCACCCACGACCATCCCGACAGCGGGGTGCCAAGGGCGGGAAAGCACATCAGAGCAGCGTCAAAATCAACCATTCACTACTCACGCCTGTTCATTGCACGCTCTCTCACTACCGCCACATTCATGTTTCTCCTTCCCAAAGCCTGCTTCACACCATCCATCCTCCCAAACTTCGGTCTACCTCTAGGCCTGCGACCACTCGCCTCAGCATTCATCACTCTTTTCACCAATCTTCTTTCATCCATCCTCTCCTTGTGCCCGAACCATCTCAGAACACGCGAATCTACTCTGTCCCCCAACTTCTTCACCATCCCTGTTCTGTTTCGAACCACGTCGTTGGTGATCCGGTCTCTCAGCGTTACTCCAGCCATGCTCCTCAAACATTTAATCTCGAATACATTCAACCTTCTTCTCTCCTCTGCTCTCACCCCCCAAGCCTCATCTCCGTAGAGCACAGTTTGGACAACAACACCCTCATACAGCCCTCTCTTTGCTTCCATCCCCAATAAGGATGAGTGAAAATATTCTTGAATGAGTCGGATGTAGCTTAGAAAAGCGTCTCCATCTTTATTTGACTCGTTCGTGCGGCCTTCTGGCCGGGACAGGGAAGGGTCTGACACGCATGATTCGGTGGGCCTAAATCAGTGAAAGCGGTCGGGCCTTGTCGTTGACGCCGGTTTCCGAGCTCACTTGTCATGCGAAGTGAGTGGAGTGGCTTTTTGCCGGAATAATTTTGTGCTACGAGCTAATAGGGGTATGCGTGAGTGTATGAGGATGAGTGTTAGAATATACTTGCCGGCGGCCGTCATCCACCTTGAAGGAGACGGCTGTGTGTGTATGAGGATATGAGTGAAAATATTCTTGCCGGCGGCCGTCATCCACCCTGAAAGATACGGCTGTGTGTGTATGAAGATGATTAAAAATATTCTTGCCGGCGGCCGTCATCCACTTTGAAGGAGACGGATGTGTGTGTGTTTAATCCTTCAATGTCACTTGTATTGGTGTGAAGCAGGCGTTAAAAATGAGAAACTTTAATATTGTGGTAGCGAGAGAGCGTGCAATGCATAGGCGTAAGTGGAGAATGGTTGTGAATGCTTGATTTTTGAGGCTACCTTGATAAGCTTTCCCGCCCTTGGCATCTCGTTGAGATGCGTGAGGGTGTGTGATGCGCTGTGCCGTCGGCCACCCTCCATCCTGGAGGATTCGCCCCAAAGTCTATATCTGTCACTTGTATTCGTGGGGCCGTCATTGTTGTTGCCTATGGTCTAACATGCACTAAGCTAGTCCTTCGCCGGACGTAGTCAAATCAAATTCAAAAACCGACGGTGAGTTATTGCCGTCTGATTGGCGATTGACGTTTGGCGCTAGACGGATAGTGACTTTTATCTCGCTGGAAATCTCGGTCATCCCAATCTTGTCCTTTGCCTGCCTAGTGTTTCCTCTAACTAAAGTTTGATGCAAGCAAGTTTTTTCCGTTTGTCAGGGAAGCCACGCGATCCTGGACGTATCCATCAGCGCCGTGGAGCGTCTCCAGCGTCACCAGATCTACCCGATCGTGTTGATGCTCAAGTTCCGGTCACACAAGCAGGTGCGTGAGATGTGCGACTCGCTCCAGCACTCCATGGACAAACCAAAGCACGCACTCGACAAGGCGTGGCCTCCTCAGAAAATCTCTCAAAAAGAGGCTAAGGAGATGTACGAGCTGTGCAGCAAGCTGGAGATGGAATACAAGAGCGTCATCTCTGCCGTGGTGCCTGCCGTCGTCAACATGGCATACATGTGCACTACAGTCAAGGCATGCGTTGACTCGGAGCAGTCAAAAACACTTTGGGTTCCTGCGTGACCTGGCGTCTGTTCCTTGCCGAGGATATAGTTACCCATTAAAATTACATGAAGTAGTCGCCCAACTTGGAAGCTACAGGCCTCCTGCAGCGTTTAAGTTGGGCGACTTAATCTTATGTCAAATCAAGGATTGCTTTCTTGAGCAATATTCACGGGTTTATTATTCAGTTATACTGCTCCTCTATTGGAAGTATATTAGACGCCCCTAACTTGGCCAGCCATTAAACCAATGAAGCCTGTGAGTACCTGATTATTGACTTTAATTACTGATAACATCATCGGCCGATTGTTCTGTGATAATACTCCGCGATTGCAGCTGACACGTGCAGCTGAGTTTGGTGTAGTACCACTCAGGCGGATGGTGGAAGCAAGCCTATTTTTGTCTCGTCAACTCATTCTATGATTAACCTCACATTATCTTACTAAGTTTACATATCCTTAGCTTTACTTGCGATTTTAACGTAATAGCACGCTAAATATTTTGTTCTTTCATACTTCGTAATGACGCTTAGTTACTTCTCGAGCTATACATATTATTATAAAGTTCATCTTGTTCATCTATCTCCTTTGTTAACTTTACATTAAGTTTAAGTGGTTTCTGGGTAAAGTCGTCTATCGACGCTAGTGCAATAATTTTCAGGATGAGAGTAGTTTTTGTTTATAACTTTTATTATTACCTAATCTTTGTACTGGTATTGACGAGCCTGTAATAGTTCGAGACAACGCTCTCTGTTACGATGCGCTTTTCGGTAGCTTGAGCTCGGTTCGAAATGTATTAAGTTGACAGGAGTACATTATATCTCTGCTAGAAATCCCTCTCACTCTAAATCTAATCAGTCAGATCTTACTGCTTGCTTTCAGCCGCCTAGTGGTTTTCTCAACTTTGCACAAATTTGTTTTTCTGTTGAGTTCAAATTGTGTTGACCACTTGTCTTTAGCACTGAAGACGATTCACTTACAGCTGCAACACCACATAATCCTTAAATTTATGCGAAACACGTGAAGTTTTTAATATTTATTATATTCCCACTGATGAGTTGCGTTCTGTTGCTTCATCTGTAACTTTTCAGTCTATCCTTGCCTTGAGACAAGCTCTCCTGAAGATCTGTTTGATTCACGCGTCGCACGGAGTCGAGCCCAAAACGGGAGAGGTGATGGCCCTTATTTCTCTTCAAACTCCTCAGTTCTTCACCCTTCACTGTATCTCCTTTTCTCCCCCATCCTGAATGTACTCCAGTTTTATTACCTCATTTGCATTTAAAGTTTACTTCATTGTTTTTTTTTTCCTCATATCAAGCGCTTTAACAATTTTCTCAATAGTATTTTCACACACACCTAACTTTTCTCTTTTGGGTGGCTAATAACAGTCAAGTTACAGCCTTTCTTTCATACAACCTTTTTCTACGACTCCTACTTTCCTTTTTTGCTGTTTTCGTGCGTGAGGTTCCCCACACCGAGTGTCGATCTCGTACATGGGATCTTCATTTCCTGTCTCTTCATCTTTGCCCTCACTAGTTATTGGGGTGCATTGCCCCCGGTTCCTCAAGGACGACTGCAGGTCCTTGTGACTCCGGAGCAGGGCAGGTTGAGCAATTGCGTTCCTTGCTGCCACCCGGGGGCTGCTGGGACCATATATCAGCAGTCGTGCATACCGCAGCGTGGACTGTCTTGACGCAGAATATCCCTAATCACTCTAATCTAAAATGTATAGCTTTACGGAGCGCAAGTTGCTGGTCTGAAATTCGGCGCCAGGAGGACGCCGACTCCAGCGCGTTGGAGAGCCTTCCACCAATAGCTATAAAAAAATTAGACTCCTATTGGTGTCAAACGTCGAGAGTGGTCTAATTTAATATCACAATGATGCCTGTTAGTGTTAACGTACGATAACACGTCGTCCTGTGCTTCGTGTACGTTGATTGTGTACGTTGACTGAAAACTGTTAGGTGCATTTCTGAATTGATATTCTAAATTTTGTTGTCATAGGCCTGCATTCGTGTTCATTACTCAACTTCCTCGTCCGGTGCCAGAAGGAAATTGACTTCAGTGCATCAGAAAGTCTCTGCATTCTAATATGCTTAACTTCCTGTCCAGTTGTTGATACATAGACGCCTAATGCACAGGAGTTCCATTATACAAAAAATCTTATTTGAATTATGGTATTTTTGAATTATTGTTTCTATTTGTTTTCATAACAATTAATTACGAGAACAACACATTCTGCAATATTGTTAATGGCTTGAACTTCTAGATGATCGACATACGCACAACAGATACTGCTCTTTGTGGTGTATACTACCTAGCGCTCCTAGTGTACTTGTTACATTTCCTAGAGGAAGCCTTTGCGTCGCAAGTGACTAAACTAGCTTAAAGTAGAACGACGACTCCAGAAGAAGTCTGCGGACGAACTCAAGAAAAATATTTTCCCAGTTATCTCGGCTCGTTTCGTCTTTTGGTGATTACATTTAACCATGAAAAATGTAGTGTTGTATTAAGTATAATGATTGCTGCAGCTCGTCTGTTGTGACGTCCATGATCAATTTGATTTTGTCTATTGAATTAAATCAAATTTTAAAGTTCGAACGCAAGGTTAATTACCTGAAAGCACGCTTGCTTGCAGTTGGATTCGTTTTGCGCCCTAGTGCCGAGCGATGAGAAGTGCTAATGATGTAATTCAGAAACTTACTAATAGAGAGAAAATACCGGCAATATCGTTGGGAGAAATGTAAATGGTTGTTGATGATTAAGCAACGTTAATATTGGTACTGGTGATGGCCTAATCTGAACAGACTTAAGTTGTGTGCAATGTGCTGCACACTGATGTGACATTGTACCCTTGTATTGCAACCCCGTCACTGGCATGACCTCTGGGATTGAGGAAGCATGTAAACTCAATCGCTTATCCTGTTATCCCACCCGTGGCGTTGGTTTGTCTAATTCAACGCATACCCAAGTGCTTATAGTTCTAGGCGATGTATTTGTAGGTTATTACAGACCTGGTCGTAGACGATAGCCTATAGTTCTCCCGTCACTATCGCTGTTATTACTTTTAGGTGAGTGCTGCCCCATACGAATATGTTGGATACCGTCTAGAATAGGTAATAACCTACATAGCGCCACCTCGGCACCCCGCATAGTTCCCCGTCTGAATAAATATAATCCATATTATCCTAATGAAATCCATTTCTGTGCTGACAGCGGCAGTGCAATATTATTCTATTGCTACCGGCTGATCTAACGGTATCGAAAGTTTCTAGAACAGGAGCTCCCTACAGCGCTTATCTCCACTCTGTTGCGTTTAGGTCTGATGCGTCTCTCGGAATTGCAGGTTAACTAATGTCTTGCGCAGCGTATCTGCTCCGATAGCATCCCTGCTCAGCGTATCCTTGCCCTGTCGTTAATCGCGTAAATCAAAACAATTTTCCGCAGTAGGGAAACAGTTCCATGTATTGTGCAAGTAGACTTCACACGAACACACGTTGTTGCGTTCCATGTCGGCCAAAGCGTCTCTATCCTTTATTCAACTAATGCACCGCGTGTTCAATGTTAAACTTTCACAATGTATGTCATTTGGCGTATATCAAATGCCGCTGCCCTTAGAATTCTCAGTAGCAGATTAGTTTAGTAACCGTTTGTGCCGCAGCGTCCTTGGTTCCTGCATTTCCTTTAGCTGTTCGATTGAATAGCGACAGATTTATTCAGGCTCGCCGTTTTATGATAAATTCACCGTCTCAAGACTTGTACCAGCCTCGCGTCTCTGCTGTTCATTGCAATATTGCAGTCTGTTGGCAGTCATTGGGTTGCTAAACAAGGTATTACCTTTTCAAGTGGCAGCTCGTGCAATTGCCTCAATGCAGTTACTATGCAAATTTAAAAACAGTTCTAGCACTCATGAACCCAGAAGCCCATTTTTAAGTAGGTTGAAACTACATTTCAACTCGGAGCTGGCTCAGTTTGAAAATTTTTGAATTTATTTAATTTCTATATATTCGTCTGCTTGAATGGAATCGCTCAAATATTGATGTTTGTGATAGGGAGATGCCACCAGTCAACACTGTTTTCCGCTAAAATTCAACTTGAGGATCCATGTAGGCTAATAACATAGTAGGTATCTAGTAACGTGGACATGACTGTGATGTACATTACACCTCATAGAGGAGCAGTAGCCAGCGCCCCGTCTTCCCTACCTCGGTCACTCGGATTCCTGTTTGGTTACAGCATGTGCTCTATTGTACAAGAGTGTTGTTGTGCATGTGGCCCATGGGTAGAATAGGATAAATGGAACTGACAGGGCAAGAAACCTTTATTGCATGATTGGTTAAAGTGTGTCGAACCATACTATTAATACCCTTTCAATACAATATCCTACTGTTATGGTACGTCGATGGAATTAGGGTAAATAGGTGTTGTTTCCCAATAGTCATAATTGTTGTAGATAAGGAAATTAAATTCCATATATATTTGCTGGTTTCAAGTACATACAAACTTGACTAGATTTTTGTAGTCATCTTCACTAAACTCTTCACTGACCTTGAAGAATACTGTGAAGTTGTATTTCTTCTGATGGGCTGCTACGCAAAATTTTGAAGTCAAAATTCAACCTTCAATTGATCGACACACCGGCACAGTTCCTACATTGACAGAAGTCCGGCGAGTATGACATCCATTACATAACCGATGTTCACTTTGTATTGGTATGTATGCGCGATACCTCCATGTGTGCTCTGGTGACCCTCCTTGCATAGTAGCCCTCATTGGCACTTACTAAGCTTGGAGCCTAGTTGTGCACTTATGAGAAATGAAAGCTTAGCTTACTTTTACCGCTCGTTGATCAATTGATTGATTTTGAGCCTCATTCCCACTAGAGCCTCAACGTGAGTCATAATAGGCTCCCCCGTAGGGTCTACCGCTGGTGCTTCCCCAAACGCCCGAGTTGCATGAAATTCGTATCATTTCTGAAATTAAACTAAAAATAGTGTACAGGTTATAACGCAAAAATCCGCTTTCACGTGGTCTTTTCTATCTACAGTGGAACGCTAAACTGTAGTTGTTTCATTGGTAGCTTTGTTCAAATCCGTAAAATAAAATATATTTTCTGATGTAAACGGAAATATTTGACCCTGTATGGTGACCAACTGTGGATGTTCAATGTTTTTCCCTCGTTGAAACCTTCGATACTAACACTGATGCCTGTCTGCGAATGCTGTAAGATTTTTTCAACTTGAACTGAATTAATGCTTGCATTGTGAGTACACACAAACAATTAGTCTTTTGATGTGTAATCAACTTCAACTGAATTAATTCCTGCTTTGTGAGTGCACTCAATTAATGTTTAACCCTTGAAGGGAATCTCATTAGGAGTTTGCTTTACTCAATAACTTCAAGTCCGAAACAGTTGTTGTACTTGAACGGTTGCTACCACCGTAGAAATGACTTGATAAACGCGAACACCACATCGATATACTTCTGCTCAGAGCAATCATTCGTCGCGTTTTATCAATCGATCAATTTTTTAGGTAATAGTGTAATCTATCTAATTGATCTTGGCATCTTCAACTTCTTGGTTAACTGCTAGATATAGTGTAGTTTGGTACCATTTGGTGGTGCCGCCGCCGCCGTGGTTATCTTACTCACGTGGTAAGCATAGTATATTTGTTCAAACTGTGATAAAAAAAGTTTTCGTTGGAACTTCAGGATCTTGCTAGAGTTCGTGCCGTACGGGGGAGCACTCAGTGACTACACGTTAGAGCTCCGGTGGAAAACAAAGAAACTACGACTACTACTAGCTACAATTCTGCAATTTCTTTTTTTATACGACGATTATAAAGTGCAGCTACTCTTTATGCTTGTTTCTAGACCTTCACCCACCTGACGTTTCAACGAAGTTACGGTCTAATATCGACCGTCACTCACAGTATGTAACTTGATAAATTTATAGTTAGTTATTCGCAATTTATTTAGAGGATGATAGTTTTGGTCTCGATCAATTGCACGGTCTTGCTTTTTTTCTTGAAGCATTGGTAATTGTCATGCACAACTTTGCTAGGATTCTTATTTTTCGAATGAAGAACTTCCCAGCAGATATGCAACACATGTTTACAACATTTATTAGCTCTTGTTATGGGGTTGGCAGCAACTGCTGACCGTAATTGTTACCTGCCACTATGTTCTGCTTGTGTAGTTTATAAGTGTGTGTGTGTGTGACATTGTACTACTACCAGTGTAATTCATTTCCATTCATTACTAATTCGTGTGGGTTGTGTATCTCATGCGACCGTAGACTGAGGATGTCTGGTCAATGAGGCCATGTCAAAGAGACTGTAACGATAAGTAGTTATTGAACAGGAAACTATTGGTTGTACTAGCTCGCAAATATCTACCGACACTCTATTGCATATGGTGGGTAGAACCTACGTCAAGATGATTTCCCGTCTTTAATTAGAATCCATAATAGAGTCAAATGCAGAAACGTTGTCCTGCTAGCCACGTTTCTCACCTGTGAATTGAGAGCGCAAATAAGGACGGTATGATTGTTATGAGTTGAAGAGCAATTTTATGAGCATCGTGCAACTATCTTGATCACTATCTGCAAGAATAGACTGCATCGCAACAAATACATATTCTAGAGCCTCATTCTTGAACGCTCGTTACTGTTCAGGTTAGTTTCACAACATGGGTTTCAACCTTCATTATCAGGCTGTTAATAGAGATGTCCAAATAAGTAGGCTTACATAATATTGGCCTAACGTGTAGTATGGGATGCTAGTTTTTTTTTGGACAAATATTTATACAGGATTATTCCCGAATCTTTGTAGTGTTACTGAAAGTGTTGCCTTCCTCTTCAACCCAAGGAACGCCTGACCCGCCCTGACCTGTATAAGCTATTGTGTGCTCGTCCCAGTCGTTTTAAATGAGTTTTCTACAGTTTCGTGTAAATGTCGCCCTTGTACATTGTATAAAAATGTTATATTTTATGTGTAATATTTCTTATGAAAGATATGTACCTATTCATATTCAAATACATGAATATTTTATTCCCATACTTTATATAATCCTGCGGAAACGGATAACTTAGAAATAATGGTTCAAGCTGTGCCGCCCTACGGGGGAGTCGGCATTAACTTCCCGTTGGGACTCCGGTGGAACATGGAATCACCTACTACTACTACTACTCAAGCTGTGCAACGGATTTAACGTAGTCAAGTTGAGCTTTTCTGACCAATAAAAGTTTGATTTGAACTTAATTTCCACCAGCGTCTTAGCGCGAGTCACCGCACACTCCCCCGTAGGGCACGAGACAAATGAAGGTAAAACAGTATTAACTAACATGAGGAATAAATAGTACCAAATATATTCTATATTTAGTTATTTTAATGCGCCACAGACATCCTACCAAAGACATAACCATAGTGTAACATTCAAACCAACCACACAGAACATAACATTTGTTAAAAGTTTACGATATAACATCATAACATATTTTTGATATCAACCTACATTCAACCTTGTTCGTATGGCTTACTCCTAAAAATTATGTGTTAGATTTCAAACGCTCTGCAACAATTAGATTCCGTTGTCCACTCTCCACCGGACTAGATTGAAAGGTCCATCTCCACCGGAGGTCTGACGCGAGCAGTAGTAGTTGCTTCAATTTTCCATCGGAGCATCAACGAGAATTTGATTTGATTTGGGCCTCATTTCCACCAGAGCCTCAACGTGAGTCATAATAGGCTCCCCCGTAGGGCGCGACCGTCGTTATTCATTTATTTATTATTTGCTTCAATGTTCCACCGGCGCGACCGTCGTTGATTCAGGTAAGGCCGCACGGCCTCGCGTGTGATTTTGATTTGATTTGGGCCTCATTCCCACGCGTGTGATTGATTGATTGATTTGGGCCTCATTTCCACCAGAGCCTCAACGTGAGTCATAATAGGCTCCCCCGTAGGGCGCGACCGTCGTTGGTTTAGGTAAGTCCACACAACCTCGTGCGCGATTTGATTTGATTTGAGCCTCATTTCCACCAGAGCCTCAACGTGAGTCATAATAGGCTCCCCCGTAGGGCTCGATGATTATTGATTCCAGTAGGCTCGCACGCCTAAGTGCGCGAGGAATAAACGAAACAACGCTTTCAACGTTAGAAAAAATGTGAAAATTTTAGCAGTGTCAGACGCACGCTAGTGCGCAAAAGAAAAAACGCTTTCTCGAAACTGACCTCCGCTTCCAATCCTTTAGAACATTACGTTTGATACGTACGCACCCTAGTGCGTAGAGGTAGCATCTTCGAGATTAGAACAAGATCAGCGGCCACACGGGCAACAACAGCTCCGACAGCAACGCAACACCCACAGGTACGCGGTTTAGTTGTATAAATACAAACTATTAATTTAGGTAAGATAAAGACTCGGATGCAACGAAACGAATCCTCGCCTCCAAC
>SDVV010027123.1:0-12153 GCA_016164225.1 Gammarus roeselii | reverse complement strand
GTAGGAGACATTGACGAATTGAGGGCCATTTGCGCACCTTGTAAAACTCCGTGTGTTGGCAATTGTTGGACTAGATCCAATAACACTGTTTAGCTCAGGGGTATCATATATGGTAAACAATAGATGGGAGGAGCCTATATATTACTCAACGGACTCAATTGTAGAGTACCAATGAGGTCTGGGTATTAGAACGCCCCGCCTCTTTAGCTGGTCCAAAAATGTGAATTATTCCCTGATTGGAGGATCCCTTCATACTCATGAACATGGCCCTCCCACATATTATTGAGGGCGCATCCCCGAACGATAGAGGGCAGAGGACACACACTTGCCATCGGCCACAGCCATCGGTCAGGCTCTCGAGCAGCTACAGCCTTCGGGCGTAGGCCCCCTACTCTACCCTGCGCTCGTCTTACACTTAATACATTTATTTGATGTTCATTTACACTTTTGTTACTATGTGTCCGTTATTACAAATCTATATTCAGTACTCTATTGATAGAGTAACTTTTGTCTTGTTACTTGTTACAAAAAGACTATTCCAAAAACAATGTTTGATCATTCCTACCTTGATTTACCCGATTATCGCAACCTGAAAACCTTTAACATAACATAGGGCCGTGTGGTGTCCGCACCGCAGCCTTGACATGTGGACCCTGTCACCCCTGGGCAACCCCACCTCCTCCACATCTACCCCAGGCGGGTGGCTCCGCAAGATTTTGTTGACTCTGTGTTTATCTAATGCAAGAGCTGGGAAGTGTGTGTGCATCGGTTTGTGCATAGATGTGTTATCTGTAGGTTCAGGAATATGTCGCGTGAAGGGTACCAAAGTGTGTTGCCGGTGTGTTATGTAGGTGTCAGGTGGTTGGACGAGGGTTCAGTAGGTTGGGGCATGGGTGTGCCAGATTTGAAATTTTGTTGATGAATTGGGTCCCTCTCATATCAAGATGATACTTGAGAAGAAGGACCTTGGTTCATGCAAGTACGGAATGGGTGTGGTCTGTGTACAGCCCGTTGCTATGCGCAAGACCGTGTTCTGTATCCTGTGCAAGAAGTTTATATGTGTGGATGCGTGGTCTGAGGACGAAGCGGTGTTAGCGTTGGAGATTACGGGCCTGATGAATTGTTTGTATAGTGTTGTGATTGATTCCTTGGAGTGACCATAAGAGGTTGTAGTGAGTGCTCAAGACACTTTCATTCGGGGTCTGTTTTTGGTGCCGATGTTGATTGTATGAGGCTTGAATGTCATCCCCGTGTCGTGATGGTTGTAGTGGGGCTGTGGGGTATGGGGGTGTTGTTGAGCGTGACATGGGGGTGGATGTGGTGTTCACTGTTAGCCGGAGTCAACAGTGTTTGGGACGACTTGCTTGCGGACACAACGCAGATAAAGGAAGGTGTAAGGACGAGAGAACAGGACGTTAGAGAGAGTGGGCGAGGCAAAAAGGCTGTGAGAAGAAGGTTAAAAGAATTTGAGATGAATTGTTTGAAAAACATGACAGAAGTAACGCAGAGCGATGGATTCGGTGAAGACGTTTTGTGAACTACAACGGGGATGAGGAAAAGAAAGCTGGTGACCATTGAAGATTCACGTGTTAGCGGGCAAGGGAGGGGGGGATTTAGTCCCATGGAGAGAATGGATGAAAGGAGATTGATGAAAACAGTGACGACAGCATAAGTGAGTGAGCGAAAACTTAGACGGAGACCAAGGTATGGATAAAGCAGAAGCATCATGGCGATGTAACCAAGATCATTTGGGAGGGATGTGCGTAAGTGTGAAATGATTGTGAATAGATGAGTCTCACGCGGCTCTGAAGAGTTTTCCCCACTCTTAGCTGTCACGTTTAGAAAGGGTATGGCTGAGGGTGTCGATTGTCCGACCCCTGTGATTTGACAGGAGTAAACCAGTGAAAGCTGTCAGGCCCTGCTAGAAAGAGTGTTTAGATTATGATGTGACTAGAATTTGACTTGAGTGAAAGTTAATGGTAGCAACTCAAGTAGTCACAGTTTAGGGGGTAAATTAAATTGATGCTTGGCACTTCATTTTTCAAGGTGCAATGCAATCAATGGAGAAATTACTAAATAATTTTCATCTTTATAAGTGTTGACTCCATAAAAAAATTTTAACAAAAAAGGGGATTGAAAATGTTACGGTTGGGCGTAGTGAGCTTCCGCACTGGAAATTACAAGGCTTTGGAATGAAGCAAAACTGTACTCTTTGGCTTGGTGTATTGGCTAAGATGCAGACTTTACTTGTTATGGGGAAGGATGCTGGAGAATGCTATGCAAATACATACAGATACAGACACAGGCACTAGGCCGAAATCCCCCAGCAAGGGGGATGGCCGACGGCAAGACGCACCTCACACTCTCATATACTCACACTCGCACACCTCAGCTCTTTTGCGCAAAAGGGTCCGGCTGGGGTCCCCGCAACACACCCTCCGGGTCATGAGTGCGGTTCGAGGTCAGCGGCGGCAGCAGAGCCCGACAGCGTGACTGGTTTACCCCAGCCGCGTCATGATGACGTGATCTGGGTTTGACTTAGTCCATGGGTCCTGCCCGTGGTCTTGACTGAAGTGAACTGTTAGTCGTCCTTAATCAACTCTTCAGTCTTCTAGCCTTGGTCCTCTTGGACTTCTACTTTGTTCCGGGGCCAATGAAAGAGCTGGAAGAAAAATGCACCTTTCAGCCGAGGCCACATTGTAGGGCACTTCCACCTCATTCTGTTTGCCTTAATACAGACCAACACAATGAGTGGATATAAGAACATATAACTAACATTTACATCCTAGTAGGTCCTTGTATAACAATTATTTGCGGTCCAAAACATATGCATATAATAATAAAATATTATCTAGAACATGGTCTGATTCTTATCTTTATCCGATGATGATGGTTATGCTGCCTAATTTAGGTTGTACCATGGAAGTGAATTAAGATTCACACATGAAGAACATTACAAAAATGTGAAAAATATACTAATTTGATTATCCAATTATTGGGGAATGTATGGATATGCAAGGAAACGTTAATTCATTTACACTTAACACTTGCATTACACATATTGTAGCCATGGTGTGGAAATAGAATTCCCGCATAAATAATGTCACACTATGTGAACTGGATACCAATTGATTATCCTATTAAAATCAAGGATGAGGTGTGAGTCATATAAATACATTGTTATAACTGAAATGGTGCACGAAGAATCTCCCAATATCTAAAACTATTCATTCTATTACATAAGGTTACATATAGCTATATCCTGCCTCCAGGTGGGTTCAGGGAATATCATACTGGATGTGTATCTAATGTAGGTATTGTCTGCTCCAGGTTCAGGAAATATAGTATAGATTCCAGACAATAATCACCGGTAGCACTTGTAAATTAGGGATGTACTAATTATCATCACTTAGGTAGGCACATAATGAAATACTCTGGTATTCTCATCTGTCTTCTGTGGAACTCTTTGGGGTTCCAAGGTTTGCCCTTGTAAAGTATTATACTGCGTGTCAATTAATGCTTAGCATATGCACTTCAGGGTAAATATTTTTGTTAGTAATTGGCACTGGAAAACGTGGCAAAAAGAAAAATTAAATTGTCTTGATTGGTCTCTAGCCTACCTAGAAATTCACTTGTTATTCAACATATATAGGGTCCCTTCCTAAGATTTTAGGGATTTAATATACATCAGGGACTGTGGGCAGCTGTCATGTGATCTGGAACATTGCTTCATAAGGTGTTCTATAGTCTATACGGAACAAAATACAAAACAATTCGGGAGACACGCGAACGCGCTGCCAGTCCAAGGATTTCTGCCTCAAGAAAATGTTCCCAAAACAAACAGATGTTACCGACTTGAGTCTCAAGAAAAAATACGAAAATCACTTATTTGATGATGTATGTTTAATGGCGTTTTTCTGAATGCATTAGTGGTTGCATATTTTTCCTTATATTTACTGAGTAAAATATTGTTGAACTGCCATTGTGGTTGAGATCATCATATTTGTACTGCTTGATGTAATGTGTTGTAACAAACAGAAAGGTGCAAACACTGAGATCAAGAGAAGTGATTGCTTCATAGCAATAAGTGCTTGTGATGCACGTATAATGTGTTTAGTGTTATCAGGATTAATGTAGGGTCAATTGAAGACCTCTACAAGTGAACGTTATCTTTGACTAAACGTTTTGCGTTGAAGGGTTAAGATTTGGTACGTGTATGAGTGTACGAAGAAGAGTGTGAGGCACGTCCTGCCGACAGCTGCACCACCCCTTCCTTATGGGATGCGGCTTTGGGTCAATGCATCACTTTTCTCCTAATTGATGCACAAATTTTTAATTTCTGAATAAATGAATACTTGTAATTAATGACCCTTTACACATGCTATTCGATAAATACTTTCATGGAATTTGTACCTAAAAGGAAACACCACATTTTCTTTATTTGCGATGACTCGTTGGTGGATTGTAAAAAGACGCATTTGTTATATTAATATTATGACTTCGCTCATACGTACAACGGATTATCGATATTGTTTGGTATCATTGTGCAATTTTGATCTTCAACTATAGAAAAAAATCGTTCCTCAAAGTCAGACAAAGCTCAGCTATGTTTTTAAAGGTGGAGAGAGATGGATACAATTCTTTATGGCATCAAATTATGAATAAAATTTGAATGCAAAACTTCTTCCCACTTATAGTATCGATACATATAAAATTGAATATTTCTCAGTCGAGTTTTCCAATATTTTCAGTTATCGATTATTTTTTAGAATCTTTCACTACAACTTTATGAGGCTTTCTTAGTGTTTCCCAAGGTGTGAGAATCCTTCATTGCCAACCGTGGTGATATGTACTACAGTAGCGAAAGAAAATTCGTTTATAATTGTAGATTTAGGAAAATCTTCAAAGTTCATTCTCCGTTCGATGTTTGAACTCATCGGTAATTTAATTGCTATTAGTCATTAGGAATTGTTCGAGTGTAATACCGTACGAATTTCATACGAATCGTTAAATTCCACGTGAGAAAAGCTGACTGTTTTTTTTTTCGATTGTAGACCAACCCTAAACGATTTTTTTTCGCTACTGTACATAAAACTACATTACGTAACATAATTAGTAAAACATGACAACCGTAGCAGATTTGAACAAAAATGGCATGCGATCGCTCAAAAATGGTGCATTCTCTTCTTGTTTTGATATCGTTGGAAGTAAAATAACTACCGATTCTCTACATGCGAAGAGATACATTAAATTATAATATGAAACGTGGTTCATTTGGCAGAGACAATCCTGCCTCGTGTGCTACTCGAACTGTGTTCGCCCAACATCCAGCCCGGGCAGCACCTGGAAACTCAACAGGCCTTGGTCAAGCAACTCGCCGAAATACTGGAGTTCACACTCAAATTTGACGAATTGAAGGTTAGTGTAATAAACCTCAGCCAGCTGCACTAGACGTCGAGTTCGCTGGAAAGGCTTGTACCTTTTCAGTCATCAGAATTTGTTATAAAGTACCCTTTTGCATTCACCACTTCAATATCAATCGTAGAATTTTATCCTCTACAGTCATCCACTGTCTAATGTAAAGGAAAATATGACACGGCATGTCACATAAATGACCCCGAGGCCTTTTAGTGAGTTATCATATCATACAAGAAATTACTATCAACGCCAGAAATCTAAGTTTCGCGTTTTTATTTAAACTCTATTTTCATGAAATTGTTTGTATTAATGTTTGTTTTTATGGTTGTATTTACACAGCCATACGTCTGAAGGAAACATCCATGTGTGTTTATATACCTTGTAACGTACAATCTCAATGCAGGGCTATCGAAAACGAAATGCAAAAATAAAAATAGGTCTCCCTTTCTTTGGAAGCTAAAGTATAGGGGCGAAATAAAACTGATGTGAAGAAGGTATTGTCAAGTTTGAAGCTCAAAAACAAATGACACTGTTCACTTATAGAATACGCCTTAATATAAAATTGATTACGGTATCTGGACAAGGTTTCTTAATTAATTATACGATTCAAATTTCCGCCGAGTTAAAAATGTTGGAAAGAAGTGCAATTTACAAATTTTTGTTAAACTTCCATCGGAAACGATTTTTCTTTCACAAATGTACCCTTAGTGCAATAAATACTTAATTTTTTCGTTTCCATGCCAACATCCTTGCATTAAGTTTGTATGTTTTCATGTATGTAGAGTGGCGAAAAAATATTCGTTTATGATTGAAGACTGAGAAAAATTTTAAATTATCGTTTTCCACTCGACCTATGAACGCATCGAAAATTTGATTGATATTGTCCATCAAGACGCTATAACCAGATAGAGTCCCGTAACAAATTTCAATATGAAGTCAAATTAGACGCGGGAAAAGTTTAAATTTGTTTTTTAAGTTATAGATTAACCATAAGCTAATTTTATGTAACCGCAAAAACAATTCGACTTTTGCCTAGAGGAATTAAACTTCATATAGAAATTTCTTATTGTACTATATGAGGACAAAGCTTCCTAATAGGTAATATTAATTATATTTCCGATGACTTCAAATATCGAGCGGAAATTGAACACTGAAGATTTTACTTAGTTCTCAATCATAAACGAATTTTCTTTTGCTGCTGTACTACATGCATACAACCGTTTCTTCTTACGAACTGTAGGAAACGACGTATGAAATCTATTGCATAACAGACATGTTTAAATAACAGCGTAACAATTCACATCACATACTGTTCAGGAAGTATGTATTTTATTCTTCGTCTACCCATATAAATTACTATGCTGATAAGACGGCCCTTTGGTCAAACTCAAACGAGACTTCGTGTAGGTTGGCTTCTGAGTTTGGTCAAGCTCTACAATAGGAGAAAACTGAAAGTAAATTAATCTAAAAGTGTTGTAATGATACAGATACAGATAGAAACACTAGGCCAAATCCTACAGAATGAGGGATGGCCGACATAAAAGCGCAACTCTCACTCCTCCGCCAGGAGACCACGCAACACACACTTTGTGTTAGGAGTGAGGTCCGAGAGCAGTGTAAGCAGCAGGGCCCGACAACGTTAATAAATTTTATCTGATACGTCATAGTAACTGGGCCCTCTCCCGCCCACGGCTATCCCGTATCCCGTTTCTCAACGAGACGCTAAGGGCGGCAAAGCACATCAGGGAAGCATCAAAATCATGCATTCAAAACCATTCTCCACTTACGCCGTGTCATTGCAAGCTCTCTCGCTACCTACACACTACGTCCACTCACCACGCGTTCAATACCCTGTTCCCCAATCTTCCATCATCCAATCTCACCATGTCCCCGAACCATTTCAGAACACGCCAATCTACCCTGTCCACTTACTTCCTCATCATACCAGTTCTTATTCGAACAACGTCGTGATTCATCCTTTCTCTCAGCCTACCTTCATCCATGCTTCTGAAACATTTCATCTACGAAAAATTCAACCAATTTCTATTTTCTGCTCTCGCGCACCAAGTCTCTGCTGGTAGAATACTGTTGGGACAAATACCCCATCATACAACCTTCTTTTTGCTCCGATACCTAACGTCCTACTGCCGATTACACTCTTCTGTGCTCCCAACACTAAGCACCCTTTACACTTTAGCTTCCACTAGCTCGGTCTTCTCCACATTAGAGCCTAGATACTTAAACTACCGAACTTTCCACAATAACTCTCCTCTTAGTAGGATAATAATTCTGCTCGCATCGTCATTCCTCGAATCATTTCATTACTTTACTTCTACCCTCGTTAACTTGCTGCTTCTCCTCTGACACACTCTACAAACCATGACACAAGGCTGCACAAATTCTCCACCAAATCTGCCCCCAGTGCCGTATCATACTCCAATTAACAGTAACTGACAAATTGTTCACCTCTCACTCTGATACTGCCATCATATAAACTCTGCACCGCTTACAATAAATTTCCGCCCACTCCATGGAAACGCAGCCATTTCCATACACCTCCGTGTCGACCCTATCCTAGACCTTTTCTAAATCAATGAAGCCCAGAACACATCCTTTCCCTTCGCATGGTTCTTGTCACAGATTTGTCTCATTGCAGAAATCAGATCGGTACACCCTCTACCACTCCTGAAACCATACTGTTCCTCGTTTATCGCACCATCTGTAATATCTCTAATCATTTTGCTTAGCACTCTCCCGGTCAATTTACCGACGACACGTCACTAACTGATTCCTCTCGAGTTTCAGCATTCATTTCTTATCGCATTTGCCATAATACAGCGCAACAGTGCATGCACTGCGCCACTCAATCGACACCGCGCCTGACACAAAATACAGATTCAGATGACTCACTATACATTCGACCATGGTAACCCAACCCCGCTTCAGGCGGTCAGTCGCAGTGGCGTCCAAATCAGGTACTCTCCACACCTACATTACCTATACCGCCTCCTGCACCTCTTTCTTAGTAATGTCCACATCAATTCTCACCACCAAAACCGGCAAACACGCACCACCACACAGAGCAACAATGTCAGACTCTCTGACATCTTCAACATTCAGCAACTCATCAAATTCGCCAATCTCAAAAATGATTTCTGAACGTATCCCATTCTTCCTCAACATTACTTGAGTCATGCCCTCTCACACAGTCATATATTTTAACAAAATCGCTGTTCTAGAAATCATTTGAAAATACGTTTGTGAGACTAAATGAAAAGTTGATGGAGTAAGTGTAGTGTTTTAAAACAAAATTGACTTGCATGTGGTTAAGGACTGAGGCTTAGTCAAGTAGGTGAACTGTTGAGTGAACGAATGTTTTTTTGTGATTGAGGCACCATAAGTAGGTGAACTTCTGAGTGAACGAGGGGTGCTGTATCGAGAACCAAACGTAAGTGAACCATAGGCGTAGCACTTCTTCCGAAGACGCTCTAATGAAGGTCGCCGAACTCGTCTACAAAGCAATCAACCAAAACAGTACATCATTACTCGTCCTGTAGGACCTCTCTATAGCATTTGATAGTGTTCATCACGACACCTCAATAAAAAAACTCACGCAATTGAACATTCAAACCCCCAGGTTTGAAAGCTTCTTCAGTGACCGATCCCAATCTATTATGATAAATGAAGAGATTATCTCTTTCCCGATAGTAAATTTTGGTGTCCCACAGGGATCGATACTCGGACCTTTTCTTTTTTTCTTGTTTTAAATTACAATATATGTTGATGACGTGCTAATCATTCGACCGGCAAACAAATTAGAAAACTTAAAAAGAGATGCAGAAACATTGTTGACTCACATAACAACTGGCATAGTTAAATGGGCTTAAAGTTAATGCAGATAAAACAAAGTACATTATCCTGGGATCAAAAACAAATACTTCTAGAGTACCCGACAATTAGGCTGTTGACTGTTTTGGCTCAAAATTCCTTTTTTAGTAACATTGCCGGATTCTGGAAGCTTTGCTTGATACCAATATGACTTTCAATCATAACGTTGAAAAACTTTGCTCCAGACTGATTGTGAGGCTTATGTTCCTTCATCAAATAAAAATCAGCTAGATTTTTGACCAAGGCCTTTCGTAATCAATGCTCTAATATTTCGACATTTAAACTACTACCCAACCATTTGGGGCAAGAATACGTTTCTCACCTTGGTTTCTCGTTGCTCTACGATATCTAATACAGCCTGAATATCACGGCAAAATGTAGCTCATGACGGAAAGTTTACAAAGAGTGATCACGTGACTAACGACTAAAACTTAATGAAACTATACGTGCTTACAAAATTCAGAACAAGCTGTCATTCCCGAACGGTATTGTATATTCATATCATACGACACCACACAATCGGTTAACGCAGAACGGAAGTGACATTAACACCAAGTTCAGACGAACATTGACTGGAGCAAAAGCGCTGTCTCAGGCCCTAAAATTTTCAAGAATTCCCCAGTTGCACCTTCCTGTAGGAAAAATGTACCACTGTACTGCTCACCCGACGGCAAGCATCAGAAGAATAAAATAAACCTTAGCAGGAGGAAAATACGTGACCATCTACTTCTAAAACTTCCCTCATTTCGACACAAGATTGTGAGATTTTTATTGCAATCACCAGCTGCCGTGACACAAGGTATCCGCAAACTACTTACGATTTGAACTAACTTGTATTTAGATACTTTTCAAGATGTAATTTATGTAAATATAGGTTATTTCTTCTAAAAATGCAATTTGACCACGCCAGTTGACATCAAGCGCGTAGACATGATTTTCCCAAATAAGTGGCCAAATTTTAAATCATTCATTGAACGGACTAAAAAACTGAAATCCTCTTATTAATACAAACCGACGGCATACTGAGGTACACTAATAGAAACGAGCAAGTTCCCTTTACGATGCAGTGCAAACTGTTGTATTTTTGTGGTTGTTTTATGCTTGCAATGAGTGCCTACATTTGCAACAATGTACTATTGGTTACAAAGATAGCGACATTATTTTTAATTTTGCGTTTGTTTACGACAACCCTGCACCGAGCTTGTACGTTAAGGTCTCTATCTTTGTAACCGAATAACTGAATAAGGTCTCTATCTTTGTAACCGAGAGTGCATTAATCTATTTTCCATGCTCTTCCCTACCAGTGAGCCATTCCTATGCAGTGGTGTTTGAAATCAGCAACTGCAATTAGTATTTTGATACTTTGACATGTGTGCAGTTGACTATTCTTCCCGGTACAATAGTATATTTGCATCGTGCAGTTAACATGTAGAACTCCGTGAGTCAGTGGACACTTTTATCACAATCGCGGTATATTCGTTTCACTATATATGCATTAACCTGAGGTAAGAACGGTCCCTGCATATATCAATAAGCATTTGCTAGAATATGATTTACTTCATCTTCTCTATCTATGTTACTTGAAAGTGCTGGTGGAGCAGAGCGACTCTTTGTACATATGTTGTCGCTGGTGCAACACTGCATGGCGTTTTCTTATTCATTACGAGTTTGCAGTTGTAGCACTCGGAATCGTAATTGTACCACAACTTGTACGATGTTTATACACGGATCACTCAGCTTAGTGGAAGCTCAAAGTAAGTCCGAACAAAATGGTTGTCCCTTATGTCTAATGTATGAATATGCTCGTAGATTTCACTTTGTATTAGTTACTTCAATATATCTTTATGGTTTAACGCAGGGACAAGCAGAACACTGCTCCAGATAGCAAAATATAGATACATCCGGACCATATACACGAGAGTGACTTAATACATGTATGTACGTATAGACATACAGCCGTTTCCCCCCTATTAGGAGGGTGACTAAGCTTAGCTGACACATGGGGGAGCCGCGGAATCTCCCGGCCACAAGACCGCCGTGTCCCTGCCGAGGCTCAAACTCGCGGCATGCAGCACCAGAGGCTGACACTGCAGTCGGATACGCAAACCACTCGGCCACGGCGGCCGACTCAATAGATAACCCAACACATTGTCTCTCCTTCGGAAAGCACACAGGCTTATGTGAAGCCGTGTAAATGTAACGAAGTCTGAATCATTTCTGATCCCGAACTCGCTGTCCTCCCTGTGTATTAATTGAGAAATTTAACTTCAACTCCGTGCACGAAGCTGTGCAGAATCAACGGATCGCCCCTTGAGGAGGAGCACTCAGTGACGGCACGTTGGAGCTCCGGTGGAGAACGGAGGGGGCTGCTACCACTCCTCTACGCTAAACCTACTCTGTGTTTGCGTTGACCCTGCTCAGTCTATATGTTAAATTTACTTTGTATCTAGGTCGAATTTACTTTGTATCTGCGTTAGACCTACTCTGGATCTGCGTTAGGCCTACTCTGTATCTGCAATGAACCTACTCTATATATATGTTAAATTTACTTTGCTTCTATGACAAATTTACTTTGTATCTATGTTAAAATCACTTTGTATCTGCGTTAGGCCTACTCTGTATCTGCGTTAGACCTACTCTGTGTCTGCGTTAAAACTACTCTGTATACATGTTAAATTTACTTTGTATCTATGTTAAATTTACTTTGTATCTGCGTTAAACCTGCTCTGTGTCTGCGTTAGACTCACTCTGTACCTGCGTTAAACCTCTTCAATTGCCCTACGGGGGAGTCTGCATTAACTTCGCGTTGGGGCTCCGGTAAAAACGGAAGCAGCTGCTACTACGAAA
>SDVV010027122.1:0-12153 GCA_016164225.1 Gammarus roeselii | reverse complement strand
CAGAGGAGATGCTGGCACACAGCAGACCATGAATAGGCCGTAATGCAGAGGAGATGCTGGCACACAGCAGACCATGAATAGGCCGTAATGCAGAGGAGATGCTGGCACACAGCAGACCATGAATAGGCCGTAATGCAGAGGAGATGCTGGCACACAGCAGACCATGAATAGGCCGTAATGCAGAGGAGGTGCTGGCACACAGCAGACCATGAATGGGGGCGCACGTAACGGTGAAGAGAATTGCGAGTGCGGGTAGTGATCGCCGAGGACTCACTATTTGCTGATGTCAGAATATCGTGGGCAGTCAAACAGCAGGGGGAGGGGTGCCAGAGATGGTGGAGTGGTGGCAGGATGGTGGAGTGGTGGCAGAGATGGTGGGGTGGTGGCAGAGATGGTGGGGTGGTGGCAGAGATGGTGGGGTGGTGAGCAAATAAAACCGGATAGGTGACAAGCTCAAGAAGTCGTGAGTGGAGCAAAGTAGCAAGAGTAAAAAGCTGTAACGGTAGGTTGATGAGCTGTACCAGTAGGCTAATGAGCTGTAACGGTGGGCTGATGAGCTGTAATGGTGGGCTGATGAGCTGTAATGGTGGGCTGATGAGCTGTAACGGTGGGCTGATGAGCTGTAACGGTGGGCTAATGAGCTGTAACGGTGGGCAAATGAGCTGTAACGGTAGGCCAATGAGCTGTACCGGTAGGCTGATTAGCTGTAACGGTAGGCTGATGAGCAGTAACGGTAGGCTGATGAGCAGTAACGGTAGGCTGATGAGCAGTAACGGTAGGCTGACAAGCTGTAACTGTCGGCTGATGAGCAGTATGCTGATGAGCTGTAACGGTAGGCTGGTGAGCTGTAATGGTAGGCTGGTGAGCTGTAACGGTAGACTGATGAGCTGTAGGCTGATGAGCTGTAACGGTAGGCTGATGAGTTGTAGCGGTAGGCTAATGAGCTGTAGGCTGATGAGCTGTAACGGTAGCCTGGTGAGCTGTAACAGTAGGCTGATGAGCTGTAGCGGTAGGCTGGTGAGCTGTAGCGGTAGGCTGGTGAGCTGTAACGGTAGGCTGGTGAGCTGTAACGGTAGGCTGGTGAGCTGTAACGGTAGGCTGATGAGCTGTAACGGTAGGCTGATGAGCTGTAACGGTAGGCTGATGAGCTGTAACGGTAGGCTGGTGAGCTGTAACGGTAGACTGATGAGCTGTAACGGTAGACTGATGAGCTATAACGGTAGGCTGATGAGCTGTCCAACCAACAGAGATCAAACAATGATGACATGGACTGGCGAATGATGGCGCCGATTCTCACCTGCCAACAGAGATCAAACAATGATGACATGGACTGGCGAATGATGGCACCGATTCTCACCTGCCAACAGAGATCAAACAATGATGACATGGACTGGCGAATGATGGCACCGATTCTCACCTGCCAACAGAGATCAAACAATGATGACATGGACTGGCGAATGATGGCACCGATTCTCACCTGCCAACAGAGATCAAACAATGATGACATGGACTGGCGAATGATGGCACCGATTCTCACCTGCCAACAGAGATCAAACAATGATGACATGGACTGGCGAATGATGGCACCGATTCTCACCTGCCAACAGAGATCAAACAATGATGACATGGACTGGCGAATGATGGCACCGATTCTCACCTGCCAACAGAGATCAAACAATGATGACATGGACTGGCGAATGATGGCACCGATTCTCACCTGCCAACAGAGATCAAACAATGATGACATGGACTGGCGAATGATGGCACCGATTCTCACCTGCCAACAGAGATCAAACAATGATGACATGGACTGGCGAATGATGGCACTGATTCTCACCTGCCAACAGAGATCAAACAATGATGACATGGACTGGCTAATGATGGCACCGATTCTCACCTGCCAACAGAGATCAAACAATGATGACATGGACTGGCGAATGATGGCGCCGATTGGCAAACAATAACAGAAATCGGCATGACACCTGAAATTTGTAAAAAAAAAACTGAATTTGGAAAAATGTAACAGAAATTGGTTAAAGATACGATAAACTGGCGAAATAATAACAGACTGTTCAAAAACTAACAGAAACTGGGAAGTTTAAACAGATTGTCAAAAGATTGCATAGATTGGTATAAGATAATAGAGATGAGCAAAGGTGAAAGATTGACACAGAATACAGGTAAACAAGGCGAAAAACAACAACAGTAAATGATTGATGATAAAATAAATATTTCAAAATGACATTGCTTTTATATTTTAGGAGCACCTTTCACGAATTAGATGTCGCCTGGATATTTCCAGTAGTTTCGTCGGCCAAGTCAATATTCCCCAACACATCTTTCCAGTCGACTGAAGCTAAAATAACCGTCATAAATCAAACATACATCGGCTGGCGAGCGGAGATGGCAACACGAATTTGTTTTTATATCATTTCATTACTAGGACGATGTTGAGGTTTGCTGAGCAAGCTAAATCTCACCGAGTGATAAATTTACTAGGAGAAGGAGATGAACCGGCAGTTTTTATGTGAGTACGAGTGAAGCATGTAGCCATGTGTGTTCGGGTTTGTTCATGATACTACCGTAGGGGTGAAGCATGTAGCCATGTGTGTTCGGGTTTGTTCATGATACTACCGTAGGGGTGAAGCATGTAGCCATGTGTGTTCGGGTTTGTTCATGATACTACCGTAGGGGTGAAGCATGTAGCCATGTGTGTTCGGGTTTGTTCATGATACTACCGTAGGGGTAAAGCATGTAGCCATGTGTGTTGGGGTTTGTTCATGATACCACCGTAGGGTAATCGCTCGATTAGATTGCGATGTAGTGTTGTTCATCACAAACTTTGATAACGTTTCACTCGAGTTGACATAAGAGTTGCCTCGGCTCCACCGACAATAGTGCTCATAAAAAACTGGGCGCAACGTAGCTGCTGCCCCTTGACCAACAGCTGCGGGGACAGCGTAACTGCCCCCTGACCAACAGCTGCGGCAACAGCGTAGCTGCCCCTTGACCAACAGTTGCGGAGACAGCGTAGCTGCCCCCAGACCAACAGCTGCGGGAACATTCTCCCCTCGTGCTGCGGCATCAGCAATTGCAAGTTGCTGCCTCATTGGCCAGTCAGATCCCGGCTCGGCGCAACGTTATATTAGCGAGTCGGGGACCCCAGAATAACAATAATAATGATAATAATAGAAGGGTGAAATGCCAGGGACATAAAAACTACCCTGAGAGACCACTTTATGGTTATATGCATCCATGCCCTAGAAGCTTAAGACCAGGTGCAGCCGTTTGATCATTATTTAGCATTTGATAAAGGAAAATAAAAGTCAACACTTAGACATTTTAAATTCCCCCCGATTAATATTTCCCATGTAGCTATGTCAGTAGCAATCAAAGTGAGTTATCAAAATGCACACTCACAGTTTGGGTCTATACAAAACCAGTTTAAGTATTATAGTGTTCAGCTTTTCTATTTTAGCAATGAGATATTCCCAGCAATCATTCGAAAATTGAAACTCTTCACAGCTTAAAGGACCATTCTTCCATAGAGATTGCGACATTGCCACATTTCCACTGCTAAACAATGTGTACTTTTTCATCTTCAGGTAGGGTAATAAAACATTTTCGTCGAGGTGTGGCTGTCAGGCCCATAAAGAGTGCATGACAGTCGAATAGAAGCAATTCTATTTCACCGTATTTACTGGTGTCATGAGCTTTGTAAATTCAAGAGGAGACACTTTTCAACCGACTTTGAATGTTGTTTCAAGAATTTCTTCTATCACATGTGAGTTGGCAGTTTTCTCATTAGGAGCTTTGCCTTGCAAGGGCAATTTAGAAGCTTCTCCGGCGTTTAAAAAAACGGTATTCTGTACATCCTATTCGTCTCCACTCATTCACCCTTATCTAAAAACTTCAAATCCATATCAATTATGTCTTGCTTGTCCATGGCAAATGAAAGTATAATAGAAGAAACATGCATGAACTAAATAATTTCCATTTCTATCTAACAACATAGGAGTAAACATTCTACCTGTATAAAATATTCATCAAGGCTAGGCCTCTCAAAGAAAATTAATTCACCGCTTTGAAGAATAACACAGATTTTTGGAAGTCCATCGAAGTGTCTTACTCCGCCACGTCTATCCAACCTCTTCGCCGCTCAGTATTCGAGTATATCACCCGCGTAAGTCGTCCATGTGATGAGGAAAAACAACGGAGACTTTTAGAGCCAATGAAAAATGACCAGGAATGGAGACATGAAAAAGAGTTTCGAACAGAAAAATGGTGCAGATTTCAATATCAAGGGCTGAGATTTGGCGAAGATCCCGGGCATCACATTTTGATACGGGCTCGAGACGGAAAGATCGGTAGTGGTTAGCTGATTTGTGTGCTCGCTAGATGGACGTCGGAGCACTGCTAAGGCAGTGATTGTTTGTAACTCACTCATAGATATTAATAATTTCGAGTATTGTGAAAGTATTTTATCAATCAAGCAGCAATAATGTACAGTAGCAAACTATAATCTAACGAACAAAAATTCTCACAAATTTGTACTTATAATTTTTCGCTATATATTAAAAAGAATCTGAAATCAGATTTGCAGGATGCCTTAAAAACGAGATGTTCAAACATGTAAATTAGTTACTGAGAAATCTTTGTCACTCATTCCACGATTAACCATAAACCTCTTTTACTTCGCTACGAAGCCATGATTGCCACTTTGTGACGTAATTGTTAATTGAGGGGAAACAAATGTGGCTACATCCAATTCCTTCAATATTGCATCATATTTTTTTATCTTAAGGAACAATTTCTAGTTCATTACCAAAACTTAGCAAGCGGTGAACTATCGCACTCGCATCGGTGTTTACTATAACTAGAAACAACCTACTGACTACCGAAGAAAAGAAAATCTTGTAATAACTGCCTATTTCATGGGTCGACGATAACAATGTAAATAAAGTACGACAGGGAGGAATTGTTAAACATTTCGTTTGGGTCTCAAAGTACCGGTACCATCAGGCGAAGATAACATCTAAATCCGCGTTTCGACTCATGGCATTGGTACCATCGGAAGAAGAAAGCATCTAGAGCCGCATTCAGACTCCTGGTACCGGTACCACTCGCAATGGCGGTTCCATGATAACAGTACGAACGGGTACAGACAGCATCTAGAGCCACATTTCGACTCCTGGTCCTCAGCCCTCTCCTCGCTCTGCCGTCTCAAGTGTTTTCCTATAAAGACTTTCCAAAAGAATCAAAACAATATCGCCTTTTTATGGGAGTGAGGAGAAGGAGAAAACAAGCCGCGTTAACAGCCCGTGGGCCGTACGCGTAGCTACTTGCCGGCTCAGATTCCGACTTCGGCAGTTGTTGGGTCATCATAATGCAGCACTGAACTGAGGATAAGAAGGGATTTCAAGAAGAGAGGAAGAGAAAAAATGGAAAAAGGAAAAGAATGAGGAAATACAGAAATGTGTTCTAAAATCTACTCCCCTACTGGAATTAATACAGCATTCAAAGTAAATTTGATGTTTCCCCCTTAAGTAGAAACTTTAGTGCGATGGACACGAGTTTTAAACAGGCGATCCCCACTTAACCTCGACACTGAAGGATACAGTTGAAGCGTGATTTAAATCCGTAAACGTAGGCCTTCATTATCATTCCTGCTCCTCCTGGTGGCGGCGCCAACTGCACACAGCAGTGGACCATTGCAGCCATCGTGTTCGGGGGTCTGCGAGCTGCTGACTCCAAAAGAATACTACTAATAAAGAGCAAATAATAATGATGCTCCCTATGACACACTACAGAAATGATACCCTTTTCGTTGCCATTAGATACCAAGTAGACGCAGGCTTCTACAGTACCTTGAAGACTGTAATAGAACACTCCTCTCCCCTTCCTGACAGGGCTAGTCCAACCCTGCTCCCCCACTCCCTCCAAGGCTGTCACAGCCACGCCTTCATCGGTCACAGAGGAGGAATTGCTAGGCCTCCACTCTAGAACAAAAGGAGGGCGTGTTGGAAATGGAAGTGGGGGAGAGGTGTAGTGGATGGGAGGGTGAGGGTGGAGGTGTACTAATACACCAGATTCAACAGATTGTCAACGTGTCTGGAAACGTCCGAACTGTCACGATATTATATCATTGCCGCGGTCAAATTGCACACATGAACGCTATGCATACGGATACACAGGATACAACTCTAACGAACCGTTACCGAGATGAATCACCTTCAAGCTTAGAATGTCCCCAGCTTGTGACGTCACGAACGTTTTTTTAGCGTACCAATAGATAATTTAAGCATTCAAAGTGCTATATATTTCTGTAACAGCTTTGCCGAATTGAAGAACGTTTTCCCATGCGTATTTTCCTGGTTGTACAATTTGGTAGACTATAATAATGTTACGCAACAGTTGTCCTTCAAATTGTACATTTCCCCGGGAGAGTGGCAGGTACCTTTGTGTGCATCAGGCGTGGTTACAGTTACCGATAGGTAGCAACCCAACAAGACGTAATTACTGCGTGGTACGGTTTCCGACTATTAAAGTCAGTACAAAACGTTAAATGACCAGCCTACATTTCCTACGGAAGTTCAAATTGAATGCAATGATAAAAGAATCCAGAACCGATACCGCATCAACAAACAACGTTTCCACACATACTGTTTCAAGAAAATAACATCCCTCTTCAACTCAAAATGCACGTTCAAACACCATAACGGCTTACGTCGAAGTTGCTGGAAGCAAGTGAGTAACTTCAAGCACTGCAGCTTCAGGCCCTTTTATAATTCCGTACACCAATAACTAAACCTCTCCGTGGTTCGCGGCAAAACGCGGCCTCTCCATCGAGTCACTAAAAATGTCCTTTGAGATTCAATTGAGTGAATAATTAATGCCCTCCAATTTGGTTGGAAGGGTGAAGGCATGGGTCGCCCTCCCAGCTCGCCCCATAAACAAACAGGCGCCGACGGAGGAAGGAAGGTGAGCAGACGGGGGCTGGTAAGCAGGACGCTTGCATGTAAGAGTGAGGAGAACGATGGGATGGGCGGCCAGAAGCTTTGAGTGAGGGGGAAATTAGCGGCTATAGAAGAACAGAGTAAGAAAGATCATGGAAGGATTAAAGCAAGCAGTGACCGTGTACCCATCTACCTTAAATGGTGGCATAAGAATTGCACGAATCCAGAAATTATTTAATCGATTTAAAACACTCAAGAAAATATCAAATAAGCAAGCGATGACTACATACTGCCCGTATAAAGTAGTACCAGTCAAATTGCATGAACTCGGAAATGAGTTCTCCTTGAGGTCAATAAACTTAGATGAATCTTTATGTCGAGGAGTGCCGAATATTCCCAGCTATGAAGTCCACTCCAGCCGAATATGCAATCAACCAAACAAGCAATCAATCGTTCAATCAACTAGTCAATTTAGTATCATCAGTTGAAGTATTCCATCCGTCCTCCTTTGCGGGCGGAGGTAATCTATTCCAGAGGCAAGTGGCAGGCCTTGTCCCTAGAGCCGTCCTAGCGATTTCCCGGCATCCTTCTTCATTGAAGGACGAGGGTAAGGTGGGGGAAAGGGGGCTGGCTTCCCAAGGGAGACCCGCCCTCCTCGTCTGTCACGCTATGCGCCGGTGGCACAAAACAGAGGGAACACGAAGGGAGGATCGAACCCTCGAGGGAAATTGAGGAAGACACTTACACCGACCAAATGATATAAGCAAAGTTTTAGTCGGAACAAGGTCAATTTGTCATTGGTTAATAACTACTCGCATAACGAGGACTTCAGACCAATGAATAGTTAATTGAACAAGAAGATGTACCCGTAACTAATGAATGCCTTCAAGAAGCTCAGACAACAGATTTGCTTGGCTCTTTTCTAAGATACATCGGACAAATACACCTACACAAATACTAAGAAGCATGCAGTACGTATAAACAACTGTTTAAATTTTTGTTTCATAAAGTGAAAGAGGTCAAACATATTCTTAAAAAAACGATTTTCTGAATATAATTATCAAACAAAAATGACCTCAAAGATGTGCTGAACGGGTTGGGGATGCCTTCCACTAAAGAATATATCCGCATTGATGATCACAAGTCGATAGACCTCACCACCATAAAAAGATTCAACGAAAAATGTAGACCGTCCGCGCAGACCGGTCTGAGCTGGGATCAAGCCAGACGTGGTGCTCTGCTGGGTGCAAGGGACGGCCGGAGCCACAGGACAGGCAGAGGTGACGATGTTGGCTACCCACATACCGAGCAGTTCAGTAGATAGCGCTATCTAGCAACTACCGCGCGCCACTGCACGTTGCCATATTTTCGCCGTCCACGACATCTATCTAGAACTTATCGTTATAACTCCCGTCGAAAGACATGGCGATGAAGATTCGGTAAGTGCCAATCACAATGAGCATACGATCTTTCATTTACAGTATACATTTATTTAGCGGATAAGCTGCTGGCTTAGTATAGTCAGAATAGAGATTTCTGGATATACTTGGAGATAGGTACTAATTGCCAAGCGTCTGAGGAGCCGGTTGACAGTCGGGAGGAAATCCTTGCTATGCAACAATAGGGGAGGAAACAAAATGGCGAATGCATTCTGCACTCTCCAGGATAACCAAGGAAGCACGCGGAAAGCGGCAAATACAAATTGAGACGACGATCATGAAGAGTGCCGCGGTCAATTCAACAATAAGTCAGGTGATAGAACAATAGAATAAATCTTCTCTCAAGTCACACTAACCTCCTCATTCATCTGACCATCGCCACAGCAAGAAAAGTTTACGTATCACACCCGGATAATGACCGCACAGTCTTTTGAAGTCATCACCAACAATCGTTTCAGATTGTAACACCCTTTGTGGACCTTAGAATGGTACCATAATATGGTGTATGATACTTGACGCAGGCATGTGAAGTGCCATCACCTCCGCCGACTCTGACACGGACACGCCGCGAGAATGACGCCGGCGGACTTTGAAGTGCGAACAATAGAAACAAGCAGATAAGATAGACAAAAAACAAATGGTTCACGACAAGGCCTACACGGACGATAGAATTCGCTTGAGCCTGCTGGGGCTATCAAGTTTCCGTTATCAGAGCCTTTGTTCGAGTACGTTGAGGTTAGGACCGTAATTTCTGTTGTGATTCTACCTTTTCGGATGAATAGGAGTGGAAGTACAAGAGGTTAACCATTACAGACTCGCGTAACATGATAGATTTTAAAGGATAATAATAATTGTAAGATCTACAAGAAATAATTAATGAACGGTTGAAAATGCAAATATAACGTTTTCGGGTTTCAAGCGACGATTCAATTGAGAAATTACACCAGGTCTGTTAAACAAGCATGATAATAATCTAGGACCAGAACAGCGGGTGATGCCGTGACATGAAAGTTTGTAGGTATCGCAAAGCCTATTGTAGTGAGACTGCACTGTTGCACCCACTCCATTCGTACCCCAGTGAGATGTTATTTATTAAAACGTCTTGCGTGATGTGCTAGGGTGTTGACTTCCCTGGGTCACCAGACATTTCTCCCACAGTTCTTTGTAAGCATTATGGCATTGGTGATAGTTTCACAAAGAAACATAATTGCACGAGCTCTTGATAAAGCTACTTACCCAATTTAACTGTGTAGATGTTTTGGTGTAGCCTAGTAATCTATTTCCAAGAGTTCTTCCTCTCCATTGCCTGATAGCAAGTATAGCACTGCTGCCCACTCGACTAACGAGTGTTGTGGTGTGGCACCGACCTGTGACCATCATTCGGCGAGATAGTGGATGTCGTAGTGGAATATGGGATCCAGAGTGAAGACATTGAAATCCTTGATGGTTGTGCTTAATCACAATATCGGCTAATTATGACGAATTTACCGTGGTAGTTGTTCAGGTTAATAGTCATTCAATTGTGTTATGTTTACATAAAGCATAATGAATGTGTTCTGCATTGATATTTTCATGTAAAATATAGATAATTAGTTCCAAGTTCTATGACTTTATCACAGTATTTATCTGATGCTAATTTCGAGTCTTCTAACAAGGCTTTGTTGTTAGAAATATCAATGGCCTCAACAAATTTCCGTTACTATCAAGTGTATGTTGTTCTTCAGGTGGTCGGTCCCAAGCTCCAGCCCCCATATATTGAAGTCAACATTGCGCCCTCTTGTCGATTTTGTAGGCGTGTGGATGCCATCGCCTCATCCTAATGCAAGCGGACCACTTCAGGTGAAAACTACATGCAACTCAGTGTAATGTCTTTGACATCAATATAAATAAAAAAAATTGATTCAGAAGCAATACCTTGACAATAAAATAAGAATTTGTCGTAGTGGGAGGATCGGTTTATCTGCAGGCGAGGACGACGGCCAATAGAGTGATCGGACCAGGTGCAGCTTGGTATTCCGCAGAGCCACGAAACTCATGAACAGAAATACGCAAGCTCCCTTCCATAGTGTCGATGGAAATAAATGATTTATTAATAATAATAATAACACTAACTTCAATGATACACAGAGACATGAAGAAAATGTGGGGCTGGATGACGAGGTGGAAAAGGGATGGTTGGAGGGAGGGAGGGAGGGCAGATCGTTAGCTCCACGTAGGGGATGTCACGCAACCCTCATCGCTTAGGATAGTCCTCCCTAGCCGCTCGCATGCCGGACCTCGTTCCGGAACCCCTGCAGGACAGATGGTCCTGACCCCTTGTATTTAGGACTGCAACGCTGACACCTGCTGACCTGCTTTCTCTACGAGGACTCCAGCGCAAGACCAGGTCTTTCTGGGAACGTTGAGCCGGTGAACTGGACAGAAATTTTCACAAAATTCAAGTAGGCTTCACAAAGCGTTATGAATTTCTATCAGACCATGACAGATCCCACGCAAAATTCAAATCAAATGTGGATTTCAAACGATCAAAATGAAATACCATGATTCAGTAAAATATTGTACCTTAAAAGGATTGAAATATACGTGTTCTATTGTACACAGTTACGTACGTAATAGGAATGACAGCTGTGAGTGTAAAACCCTGTCTCTTTTCTGAACCTGGGCCAGCATGGCTGACACGCCATGCCCTATGGACACTAGCTGACGAGACCCGTTGTCGGTGTTTACCCTCGTTATCAGACGTAACAAAGCGTCCCAATCAACGGACTGTGGCGTTCCTGTTACCACATGTAACATAATTCACGTACTTTTTATTATTTTTTATAATTAAGCTGCATATAGAATGAACTGCATGTGTCTAATTTATTTAATATATGGTCATGACATACACCATCTCCTAAAATATGAACAAAAACACGTCGATTCATTTCACTAACAACTTCTCGCTGTATCCCATTAACATTTTAGGTAAAGAAAGTAATGAAGGAAAGAAATGATTCACGTGGCAGCCACCAAAGATTCACCGCAGGTGCAACCGCAATCCACCGGCAACCACGACCCCAGTGGCCGCAGAAGCCACGATATATAGGACAGCGTCACGACACAACGACTCGTGCGGGACACACGACCTTCCCAATGTCCCTCACCGCTGCATTATAAAGATTACCTGCGCCACTCTCGGCTGGCCCCACCCGGTAGGTCAGCGGCCTGTGGAGACTACACCTGGTCAACTACGTGAAGAAAAGAGGAGCACCAGCATCCATACGAGGTGGATGGATGAGGGAGCTCCAATAAAAAACACACAGTACCAGCTGCGTCTGCACCACTGTCGCCACTCAAAACCACAACCATTCAGCACCGCCGTAACCAATCAGAACCAACACCGCCTCGTATAAACCACCCAACACCATCCTCCACAATCACCCCATAAGGAATTGGTTAGCCTCGTCCGATCAAACAGCAACAGCGGTACACAGGCGCAAGTGAACATCCCAATAAACACTTCAGAGGAAGGCCTTGATATGCGTTTAATTGATACATACAGAGCTATTTTACATGAAATACCCTTGCAATATCTCTCCTACTTGCAGCAAGGTACAACTAGGCTATTCAAAGATTGTATCACTTCAAAATCTCCAAAAGGACATTCAAGGTTTTATGAAGAAGAATGAACACAGCTGCATAGGAACTGATCCAATTCAGGAGCTTCTGGAATTTTAACCGTTAGTTATTTTTTCAATTACAAATAATTATTTATA
>SDVV010027121.1:0-12153 GCA_016164225.1 Gammarus roeselii | reverse complement strand
ATATACCCTAACTCTTCAAATGGTTCCTATTTGTCTAGGAAGATCTTAAATTATATGATGAGTTGGCACAGAAGCGAGAGATCTGGCGAAAGTCTTCAATCTTGGTAAGATGGGCAGTGTGTTTTGCATTGAGACAAACAATTTAAGGGTAAAATCATTTGCTACTTTAATGTTATTGATGGTTTTAAGGATTTGTGCCAACTCTGACAAATAGAAAACCCATTGACACTCCGGAGTCCCTGAACTCTTTCGCAGAGTGTGGCTGGTGACTAGATCAGCAAGTTGGCATCAAGAACTTCATGAGTTGATTGTAATTATTCTGTGTAAGAAGGAGAGCTCCTTCGATCTTAGTGTGTCTCATATCTGTAAGCATGCGTAACTAGAAAAAAACACAATAATGTAAGGCTAACGTGATTAATTAGTATACAAAATATTAGATTAGAGTGCCTTAGCTTTCTAGTGCACTGGATAGGATACACAAGATGGCGTTCGAAATTTGTGTCATCTTCCTTCACAACGTAGTCGCCGGGGTGACCAGCTTGTGTAGGAACTAGAAAATAGGATGTGGTTGGGTACGCTGGAAAGTGAAGCGCTTCAAACAAGGCCTTCATGTAGAAATAAACGCAAAATGAAAGTAGCATTTTGAGGATTTTTAAGCTAGTCACTGAAATCCTAAACATTTCTTGCAGAAATGAATATTGAGAACGTTACAGCTTCTTGAAGTTGGATTTAATCTGTATCATTCCTAACAATTTTTCTTTAATATTGGCTGCTTCCAATTTTACCAAAAGATACACACATTTACAAATTATCTCTTTATAGAGGGCACATATTTGGACAGAGAGTTTTCGTCTCCAAAAGGAATTGGCTTATTCAGGCATGCTTAGAGCAGGACAATGCACAGAGCAAGACAATGCACAGAGCAGGACAATGCACAGAGCAGGACAATGCACAGAGCAGGACAATGCACAGAGCAGGACAATGCACAGAGCAGGACAATGCACAGAGCAGGACAATTCACTGAGCAGGACAATTCACAGAGCAGGACAATGCACAGATCAGGCCAATGCTGTAAAATATTTATCGCCCTGCTCGGTAGTGCTGCCAAGTGCGATGACTAACGTGTTGACGGTTCCAGGTCGATATCAGTCGGTCCAAGGACGACACCACGCATGCAGGCGGCGTACAACCAACAGACGCTTGTTAGCTAGATAAATATAAATAGTGCTATTTGATAAACACTGTCAGGTACTAAAATGGCTGTTTGAAACTAACCATGAGCGCACAGTTCTATAAATTTTGAGTTAACCTGGTCAGTAGACACTATTCTCAAATAGAATTGAAGTGAGTGTAAGCAACGTTTTACATGAACAATGACTAGCAAGTAGTCATAGTAGTGTCAACCAGAACGATGAAATGATATTATTCCTAGACGTGGGGCTGTTGATCATTAAATATCAAGAATTGTAAAAGAACACCCATTAACAAACCAGAATAAATTGCTTGTTCGGAAATTTGCTATCCAATTTCCAAGAAAGAGTTTGTCTTTAATATATTTATCCGCATCTTTCTGTGACATTCAATCAGATGAGTCGGCTCAGAAATAGTATACACAATGGCATTCATATTGAGAAGCGTTGCATTTCTTACCTTTCCTATGAGGATATCGGAAAAAACGAATTCCCGAAGAATCTTGCTGCGATGGACGTTAAAGAACTGGAATTCGCAAGGGAACCCTGCAAAGTGAATATTTTTTTATTATCCTTCTATTTTTCATTCACAAGGGCGACGGTATTTTACTATTGACATGGGAAAAAATACGCTCAAGTCATCGAAGTGTGAAAAGAACTCCTCAATATGCAAAGCTTTCTAGATCTGATTATTTTTATAGTCTGATCGAACCGCCAACGAATGTTACTCGTCATTATTTCTCTATCTTGAGCATTGATCAAGAGGCACATTGCACTCTCCACACGCGCTAAACAGCTTCGTAATGTCGCGGTCACGTCACGCATGGTATCTGCAAGACGGTTTATTATCATCATATAAAGGATTTTACAATAAGAAATGTAGTTAATCGTTCAGTCGCACAAATCTTTTCATAAAAGGCGTTCTCACTTCATTATTTAATTTGATTGATTTGATGAGCCTACAGCATCAAGGAAATAGCAGCGTTCATACAATTTTTTTTAATGCATTCTTTAGATCATGAATGAAATTGAATAGATCTATGTATTGCAACGATCACCTGAAAAACTCCATACCTAGCAACTACTATTATGAAAAATGTTCTATGAAATCATATAATGATGGATTAGGGTGTACGCTCGCAAATGTAGAAGCACTTGCAGAAGCTTCACCACGTAACAATTTGTTTTGTATGTATTCTGTTTGTCGCGGGTGTTCAAACAACTAGAATTGGATACTCCGGTTTGATATTACTCGATACGTAGCTAAACTTATAGTGTCACCTTGAACTTTATTATTGATTCGCATATCATGACCCAAAGATGCTGGTAAATAGTTTTGTGAAGTGAATCACTTTGAAGGTTAAATTAACAATGGAAGATACGGTAAAAGGTATGGTAATGGAAGTGAGAAGTTAACTGCTTTTCTACCCCCCTTATAGAACCAGTCACCTCACACTAGACATCAGTGGTTGTGTTTACAGGTAATGGTTATTTGTTTGGCTCTAAAACGTGGCTTGATTTTGTAGCCACACGGCACCCACGTTTTAGTAAAAAAAACGATAACCGCAGGGGAGGGTCTTGGCAAGAATAAAATGGGCCTGTCGTTGGGATGTTATTATTCAAATTAAAAACATAACATTTGATTACGGTAATTTGGGTGTTATTTGTACACTTGTCATGGCTGGGCAACATCAGTAATAATAATAGCCTTGGCTGGAATGTAGCAAATGCCCTCTTATTATATGACATCAATCGAAAATACAATAGTTGCTCTATAATAACTTTACGTGGATACTTACAAATCATTCAGGGAATTAAACAGGCTGAGTTGATAAATATCCCCAATTAACATTTTTAGTTCCAAAATTCCCGATTTTAATTTGCTGTTTGGTTTTAAATTGAAAAAGTTTGATTCACGAACTAAGGGATAATTTTGCCTAAAAAGCTGCACTTCCTGATGTTGTGAACAGATACGTTTAGAGATGTGGTGTTATCGAGATGTGGTGTTATAGAGATGTGGTGTTATAGAGATGTGGTGTCATAGAGATGTGGTGTTATAAAGATGTGGTGTTATAGAGATGTGGTGTTATAGAGATGTGGTGTTATAGAGATGTGGTGTTATAGAGATGTGGTGTTACAAAGATGTGGTGTTATAGAGATGTGGTGTTATAGAGATCCGGTGTTATAGAGATGTGGTGTTATAGAGATGTGGTGTTATAGTGATGTGGTGAAGAGATGTGCGAGAAATGTGTGAGGTGTGCACTGTGTACGCGGGTGTAGGAGGAAGGGTCGAGTTTCCTCCATTGATGTGTAATTGCAATCACCTAATAAGCCATGTGCTCTGATCACTCAATCTTTGCCCTCTCTCAATCCTCACAAGTGTGAGGATTGAGGGAGGGTAAAACGAATTCATATCCTTGAAACCATTGTGATTCCTGATAATTTTTTTCTGTGGGTGAGTCCAAATGAAGCTCACAAAATCCTCCGCAGTACATTTTTTCATGATTTTTAAATCCACTAATGGGTAAACCAATTGTTGTAATTTAAAACGGAGCCGATGTTTCCCTCGATTACCCTCATTATCAATGGATTCTGTTTATTCGTGGCCCCAGATGATGGTTCGTCAACTGCGCAGAAGTATTTCGAATTTGTATCAACTGCGAGCAAAACCTTGTCCAGAATTAACCATGTTTTACTGCTACCTTCTCCATTTAAGAAAGTAAGCACAACGGGTTCAGCCCCTATCACTGCAGATGTCTTCTCCTTCCATATTCTGTGACTTCAGTGTAACCACATATTGGGTATTCTCAACCCTCAACATCCTTCCCTCTCAGCACCGTTCAGTGTAATCACATGTTAGGTATTCTCAACCCTTAACATCCTTCCCTCTCAACATCCTTCAGTGTAACCACATGTTGGCTATCCTCAACCCTCAACATCCTTCCCTCTCAACACCATTCAGTGTAACCACATGCTGGGAATTCTTAGCCCTCATCATCCTTCCCTCCCAACATCTTTCAGTGTAACCTCATGTTGGGTATTCTCAACCCTCAACATCCTTCCCTCTCAGCACCGTTCAGTGTAATCACATGTTAGGTATTCTCAACCCTTAACATCCTTCCCTCTCAACATCCTTCAGTGTAACCACATGTTGGCTATCCTCAACCCTCAACATCCTTCCCTCTCAACACCATTCAGTGTAACCACATGCTGGGAATTCTTAGCCCTCATCATCCTTCCCTCCCAACATCTTTCAGTGTAACCTCATGTTGGGTATTCTCAACCCTCAACATCCTTCCCTCTCAGCACCGTTCAGTGTAATCACATGTTAGGTATTCTCAACCCTTAACATCCTTCCCTCTCAACATCCTTCAGTGTAACCACATGTTGGCTATCCTCAACCCTCAACATCCTTCCCTCTCAACACCATTCAGTGTAACCACATGCTGGGAATTCTTAGCCCTCATCATCCTTCCCTCCCAACATCTTTCAGTGTAACCTCATGTTGGGTATTCTCAACCCTCAACATCCTTCCCTCTCAGCACCGTTCAGTGTAATCACATGTTAGGTATTCTCAACCCTCAACACCCTTCCCTCTCAACATCTTTCAGTGTAACCACATGTTGGGTATTCGCAACCCTCAACATCCTTCCCTCTCAACATCCTTCAGTGTAACCACATGTTGGGTATTCGCAACCCTCAACATCCTTCCCTCTCAACATCCTTCAGTGTAACCACATTTTGGGTATTCTCAACCCTCAACATCCTTCCCTCTCAACATCCTTCAGTGTAACCACATGTTGGGTATTCTCAACCCTCAACATCTTTACCTCTCAACATCCTTCTGTGTAACCACATATTGGGTATTCTCAACCCTCAACATCCTTACCTCTCAACATCCTTCAGTGTAACAACATGTTGGGTATTCTCAACTCTCAACATCTTCCCTACGGCTAGTAACAACAATTCAAAGTCAAACTTAACAAATGATGATCAATAAATAGTTCAATATTAGGTTTTAAGTTTGTCTTGACATTACACAATAATAGAATGTACTCCAATGATGTTTACCGCTCAGTAGGATATAAATGTTCCTTTTTACACTACCCTTAGATAGAGATTAATGTTGAGAAAATGTAAGTTGTAAATGTTGTCTTCTGAACAGCTTACGCTGATAAGACTTGGTACGTATCATTTGTGTATTGGGATATTTATGTAACTCTTCGAGGCCCGTGGCCTCACACTTGACAACAGGTCCTGGAGAGTCCCATGAAGAGGGTTGGGGATGGGAGAAGCGTCCCCTTAGCGGTCCAAAAATATAGACAAGGGATTGTAAGAGATAAAAGAGGCAGATTTAGAAAACCTTTTCAACGCAGATCGGGAAATCAGCCTCTATAGAAATAATACAAGCTACGTACCTCCAACAAGGAAGGGGCCAGGGCCCAGTAAGCCGGCAGCGGCGAGCTGCGGTGGTATGTAGTCAGGCTGAGGGCTCAAGTGGGTCCAATCCGAGGCATTGTCTGATGTGAGATAAGACAGGGAGAGAAAAAATACCTACATTCATTATCGGAAATGATCCGTGATTTTCTTTACAAAATGTGCATATAAAAAATTATTGAATGCACATTATATAAATTGGACATCGTGAAAAGCTGAAATCTGAATCTGTAGGTTGAATATTCAGATTTTTGGTATTATCGAACAAGGTCATCATCACTAATTCAGATTAACAGCTTAATCCACTGGGGAGATAAAAATGCCCCAGTAGTGTGAGGACACCCACTATCAATAATGATTACTGTACGATACGACAAACTGAACCCTAGAGAGAACTGTCTTAAAGGCCTCTCGACAACCCGGAGATAAAATTTCATATGATCATCTGATGCTGTATCCAAATATCTGTTGCAAAACATTTCATTTTTTATATTTATACTTGGAAAATATTATCGTGTGACAAATCCAAACGATCTACTGGAAAAAAATTCACCAGTAAGAAAAATTGTATCACACGAATCTAAATAAACCTTTCCACGGCAAAAAAATCGACGTGATTTATTCAGGAAGGGTATTTCTAAATAGTATGTAAAGGAACAAAACACGACAGTTCGCGATTTTCAGTCAGTTCTCATACCTCATTAGTAAACGAACTAGATCCTTGCGTTACATTCTTCTTTGATTCATAAAAAATATCACATTTATGACATAAGAGGTTCATGAACTCGGAAGTCGGCCCAATGGATTCATAAAAAAATGTTCAGGGTCAGAGGGCTTTACGTAAAGTTGATAACATTGGTTTATGTGTGCAAACGCTTAGTGTTCTTGAAACGATTTTTTGCTAAGATAAATATCAATTATGGAAAATAAACTTATGAGATGATGTAAGATTCATAAATAAATATAAAAATTTTTTTTTTCATTATTCACTAATATGTTTTAATGTTCTGATCCATGAATGATTGTAAAATTTGAATAAGTGTTTTTGGTTACTTCTATTTAAAGCTCCCACCTGTTTTGATATACATAATATATATGATTAACGTAGGGCTGCCGTGGCCGAGTGGTTAACGTGACCGATCGCAGTGCTATCCTCTAGTGCTGCATGTCGCGAGTTCGAACTCCGGCAAGGACACGGCGGTCTTGTGACGGGGAGATTGGGCGTCTCCCCCCTCTATGTCAGCCTAGCTTAGCCACCCTCCTAATTAGGGGGAAACGACTGTATGTCTATGCATACATACATACACACATACATACATACACACATGTTTAACGTACCAGTATGTTAAAAATGAACTAAATGTGTTAAAAAAATTTGAAGATGAATCTATTGGATCAGAGATTCATTCGGATCTTTTTACCTCATTTTTCCAATTAATGACTGAATATATATTTTTTTGTCCTTCTATTTGGAACGGAATATGGAGGAAGATACCAATTCGACTATTTATACACGTAAAATATACTGGAAGACAAATAGTATCCTTTATACATTGCAATGAAGAGTATCTAAACACATTACATGTTACTCACTCATCTCAACTGCAGGTAATGACACGTGAGGAAATATTTTTTTCAAGGTTTCTCTCATTGATGGCGTTACGGCTATGGAGCTGCTGTTCGAGTCCATTTTAAGGGCAAACATGGACGCGTACTCTCCCATGATGTTCCCCAACCGACCACCTTCGACTGAACAGATCAGCGGTAGCTGATGTCCGTTCCAGGTTTCGTTGTAATGAATTCGAATAATTTTATCGACCGATATTCTTGAGGTGGATCTCCAGGTTGAGCAATTCTTGCAGGTTCTGGCCTTGTCCATTTCCTGTGGAATGAAATCATTTTTCCCTACGGTGTTATGATTATGTTCATCGCTTCTGATTGGGCATCACAATATACCTACGTACATCTGGGGTCATAATTGTGTTCTGTTTGATGAACTTTTAAAACTCTTTGTTCGTCCTAGAAAATCAGGGCTTTTACATCAAATCCCAGCTTTCTTTCTGGCAAAAATCCAATGAAACTGTATGTAAAGGCATATAGCCGTTTCATGCTAAGGTCTTGAAGGTGGCTTGGTGGTTCAGGCACAAATCAAGTAAGGGCACTGTCTCCCAGCCCAGAAAACTGCAGCGAGTTGCCAAGGCTCGAACACCCAACCTACTCTTACCAGAAGCTAACATTGAAGTTGCCATGGGTGCGCTATCCACACAGCCGCAGCAGCACGATGATTGTCATTGTGTAAATATCATAAATATGTTTAAAAAACAAAACACAGTTAGTTCATTCTTTATCCTCTTTCGTGAATTTGTTTCACTACAATAATTAAAAATGTTGGTACCTACTCCAAAATAACATTTTTAGATAGTAGTCAAACGCAGTCATATAGAACTTTGTACCATAGAGTTAAAACTTTGTTCCTTAGAGTCAGAACATTGTTCTTTAGAGTCAAAACTTTGTTCCTTAGAGTTATAATTCAGATCCGTGCCTTACACTACCGCTCTAATGACATAGTCAAGGTTACCTTGACGCTCTGTTCAGCATCACTAATTAGGTCACAGCTGACTCCCGCCACTGATGGACCAAGGTTACCTTGACGCTCTGTTCAGCATCACTCTGTTCAGCATCACTAACTATATCAGAGTATAAAGTACATGGTTGGTACCTGCAGGTGAGCAAGTGTTGTGGACCTTAAACTATATCAGAGTATAAAGTACATGGTTGGTAGCTTCAGGTGAGCAAGTGTTGTGGACCTTAAACTATATCAGAGTATAAAGTACATGGTTGGTACCTGCAGGTGAGCAAGTATTGTGGACCTTAAACTATATCAGAGTATAAAGTACATGGTTGGTACCTGCAGGTGAGCAAGTGTTGTGGACCTTAAACTATATTAGAGTATAAAGTACATGGTTGGTACCTGCAGGTGAGCAAGTGTTGTGGACCTTAAACTATATCAGAGTATAAAGTACATGGTTGGTAGCTTCAGGTTAGCAAGTGTTGTGGACCTAAAACTATATCAGAGTATAAAGTACATGGTTGGTAACTTCAGGTGAGCAAGTATTGTGGACCTTAAACTATTAAAGAGTATAAAGTACATGATAGGTACCTTCAGGTGAGCAAGTATTGTGGACCTTAAACTATTAAAGAGTATAAAGTACATGGTTGGTACCTGCAGGTGAGCAAGTATTGTGGACCTTAAACTATATTAGAGTATAAAGTACATGGTTGGTACCTGCAGGTGAGCAAGTGTTGTGGACCTTAAACTATATTAGAGTATAAAGTACATGGTTGGTACCTGCAGGTGAGCAAGTGTTGTGGACCTTAAACTATATTAGAGTATAAAGTACATGGTTGGTACCTGCAGGTGAGTAAGTGTTGTGGGCCTTAAAGAATATAAGATTGTAAAATTCGTCTAGTACCTTCAGGTGAACAAGTAGTGATTCGCGTGTGAAAGGAGAGGAGGATATCAACTTTTGACGAATTATGTTAATCAGAGAGGTGGATGAAATCTCAGCCATTGACAATACTATTTTCATTATTTCCTTCACGCTGTCACTCTTATTCATTGTCTTGTTGGTACCAACTCCTGAAGCTGTGTTATGTTTCTCAAATCCTTGGTCTCCACTGACATTATCTTGGGAAAAGTTTTCATGAGTCTTCAGCTTAGGGATGATGTTAACATCCTTACTATTTCCAAACGGTGCTTGATCAAGGATGTACGAGTCGTTGAAGGCATTATCTGGGACGACAAAAAGACCTGCAAATACAAATAAAGGTCATAATTTCAATGATATCACCAACCACACTAAGCACACTAAGCACACTAAGCACACACTAAGCACACCAAGCACACTAAGCACACTAAGCACACACTAAGCACACACTAAGCACACTAAGCACACTAAGCACACACTAAGCACACTAAGGTATGTCATTGTTCAGAGCAATCAAAAGTTTCAATCAATGATATATATGATATCTCATAGCATGGTATACTTGAATGAACAGTAGCAAAAGAGAATTAGATTAGGATTCAAGTTTAAGAAAGACTTTCAATGTTCATTTTCCGCTCGATATTTGAACTCATCGAAAATTTAATTGATATTCTTTATTAGGAAACTTTATCCAGACATAATACTGTCAGAAGTTTCTATATAAATTTAAATTTTTTGGTTGTGGCCTAACCAAAAAAGAATTTTCTTCTGCCACTGTGCATGAACATGATTCTAATCCCCGAGACGACAATCACCCTTGAATATTTTATAGACGTTTTTATTCTGCTGCGAAGCTTTAATAACATGAGGATAGGATCGGTTTATAGTCTCTGAATCCAACTTGTTAATTAGGTTTAAAATGTCTTTTACAGATTTCTTCATTTTTTTTATGTATTTCGGACATGAACCACAATTTTTTTCCAAATATCTACAGTTACAGACGCAGATACAGACACTAGGCAGCATCCCCCAGAAAGGGGGGTGGCCGACGGCAAGGCGCACCTCACACCCTCATACGCTCACACTCACACAACTTAGCCCTTTTGTGCTGAAGGGTCCGGCCGGTAACTCGCAACACACACATATCTGATTGCCTAAAAATACGCTATAAAATTTTTGTCCTTTGCTTAACGGAACATCTGTTAATATACATAGGGAATAACGTTTACCAAACTATTACACTATTACCAGTGTTTGTAACTACAGTTACCGTCTTACCGTACATTGAGGCTACAGAAGCCATGGTCACAACGATGATGAGGGACTTCGAAAATCTCGCCTTAGTCATACAGTCGCCTTGGAGAGACATCTGTCGTCGACTTGCTACACTGGTCGATACAAGGATTTCTCTAAGAAATAGAAAGCTAAAAGAATGCGCAACGGTTGATATCATTTGAGGCCTCTTATTTTGTAAGAGACGATGTTGTGGAATACGAAACGGTGAAAATCATTTGAGGCCCCCTGACGTTGTGGAAGACGGGTTTGATTCTGTGCATTTGTCTCCACGAACGTTGTCTTGGTCTAATGGTAGCCTCAACTAAGAGGAAAAAAGTACTAATTAAATAGGTTTATATGAATAAGGTCCTATTTTATTTAAGGATGAACATATAATCTTAGCATATATACCACGAATTTTGAGTACGACCAAGATTATTGAATTACTGGTCACAGACATGGAGGATGATAGCGAGTAGATCGGAAGAGCTATTCGAGGCAGAAGACAAAAAAAAAACTGGATGAATATCAAGGAGGAACTCATATTCATTGCTTCAATATTATCATGTTTGTAATCTGGGCGATTGCTGAGTAAGAAGGTTGTAAATGATGGTGAATTTCATGGACCTCCATTGACGTTTGAGGCAGGCGGTCGAAGAAGGTTCAACTCGTGACATGGAAAGCATGTTGCGTCGAAGTTCACTCATGCAATCTACACTCCTTTCTCCAAAAAAGTTCAATGCTTCAAAAATAGAGACAAGGAACGACGCTCCCTAGGTAAACTAGGAGTAAGTAGAAATAACATGTAGTATTAGCCAGCTTCTAATTGAAGTAATTTAGTTCCGTATAAGGAATGAGTTCTAAAGACTTCTCCACATCTCAAACACCTTGGAGTACCTTGAAATGTATGCTTCAACTTCTTGTCAATAAATCACAACATAGTGTTTTCGTACTGCAACATTTTCTCTGCTACATTCATCCCTTTGCAGTTGTCGCTTGAGATCGAGTGTATTTACCCTAAATCGGGTAAGGATTGTATATGGTCACCTATAGATTTATTCTGTACTCAGGGAAGAAATCCTCTGCCCGATAGAGGGTTAATTTTTGTACTCCTAACGACGATGGAAACTCGGTACTAAAAGCGCAAATCCCACAATGCGCTTAGAAATGAAGAGGTTCAGTTCACATTCTCATCGAGCTTTATTCACTATTCAAATTTCCAACAAATAATATATGATATGCTGAACATCAAATCTTTTAACAACACTATTTTTTTTGTAGTTGTACTGATTGTAAATTCACTTGAAATATTTAAATATATGAGGTGGAGGCTTTTAAAGTTGGAGACACAACCTGTTGACTAAGATCACTGCAAGACTGTGGCATACCGGCTGCCGAGCAGTCCCTAGTAACACTGAACAGGTCGATTGCACACCTGGCAAAACAACACACTTGTGGCATGGTAGCCACGCAGCTTACTGAACTTATAAATGGTAACGTGTACAGTGGAAGTAACAAAACCAAGGAACAGCAAATGGTATTCATCAACTCGTTCTGATGATGTAGAGTTGATTTTGTTTACCACGAGCACTTTGATATGATTGTTGATGAGATCCTTCCGGTCTCATCAGCATTTGACTTTAATTACTTACCATGATCTGCTGATTGTAAGGTCTAGGTGGTCTAGTCGTTGATCAATACCTGCGATTGAGTGCGTGACCACCACCGTAACAGAGGAACTATTATGTGCATATCTGAGCACT
>SDVV010027120.1:0-12153 GCA_016164225.1 Gammarus roeselii | reverse complement strand
TTAATTGTTATAGTTGTTTCAGTTGTTATAGTTGTTACTGGTGTTGTAGTTGTTCTAGGTGTTTTATAGGTGTTTTAGTTGTTATAGTTGTTTTAGTTGTTTAAGGTGTTTTAGTTGTTATAGTTGTTATAGTTGTTCTAGTTGTTTCAGGTGTTATAGTTGTTTTAAGTGTTTTAGTTGTTGTAGGTGTTATAGTTGTTATAGGTGTTTTAGTTGTTTCAGTTGTTTTGGATGTTTTGGATGTTTTAGTTGTTTTAATTGTTATAGTTGTTATAGTTGATTTAGTTGTTTTAGGTGTTTCAGTTGTAGTAGTTGTTTCAGGTGTCTTAGTTGTTCAAGTTGTTTAGTTGTTTTTAGGTGTTTTAGTTGTTGTAGGTGTTTTAGTTGTTGTAGTTGTTTTAGTTGTTGTAGTTGTTTTAGTTGTTGTAGGTGTTGTAGTTGTTTTTATTTGTTTTATTTGTTTATGTGTTCTAGTTGTTCAAATGTTTCAGTTATATTAGGTGTTTCAGGTGTTTTAGTTGTTTCATGTGTTTTAGTTGTTTTAGGTGTCATAGTTGTTCTAGTTGTTTTAGTTGTATTAGTTGTTTTAGTTGTTATAGTTGTTATAGTTGTTGTAGTTGTTTAGGAGATATAGTTGTTTTAGGTGTTTTCGGTGTTATAGTTGTTACAGATGTTTATAGTTGTTCTAGTTGTTTTAGTTGTTTTAGGTTCTCTAGTTGTTTAAGTTGTTTTAGTTGCTAAGTTGTTCTAGTTGTTTTAGTTGTTTTAGTTGTTCTAGTTGTTATAGTTGTTCTAGTTGTTTTAGTTGTTTTAGTTGTTATAGTTGTTTTAGGTTAAATAGTTATTTAAGGTGCTTTTTTTTCGTTGTTTTAGTTGTTTAAGTTGTTTTAGTTGTTGTAGGTGTTTAGTTGTTTTAGTTGTTTTATTTGTTTCAGTTGTTTAAGTTGTTTTAGTTATTGTAGGTGTTCCATTTGTTTTAGGTGTTATAGCTGTTCATTTGTTATAGTTGTTATAGTTGTTTTAGTTGTTTCAGGTGTTATAGTTCTTTAGTTGTTATAGTTGTTTTAAGTGTTCTAGTCATTTTAGGTGTTATAGTTGTTGTAGTTGTTTTAGTTGCTATAGTTGTTATAGTTGTTTCAGGCGTTTTAGTTGTTTTAGTTGTTTTAGTTGTTCTATGTGTTTTAGTTGTTATAGTTAAAATAGTTGTTCTAGATGTTTTAGTTGTTATAGGTGTTTAAGTTGTTTAGGGTCTTTAGTTATTATAGTTGTTTAGTTGTTTTAGGTGTTTTAATTGTTTAGTTGTTAAAGTTGTTTTAGGTGTTTTAGTTGTTATAGTTGTTTTAGTTGTTTCAGTTGTTTTAGTTGTTACTGGTGTTGTAGTTGTTTTAGGTGTTTTTGGGTTTTTTAGTTGTTAAAGTTGTTTTAGTTGTTATAGTTGTTTTAGTTGTTATAGTTGTTTTAGTTGTTATTGTTGTTTTAGTTGTTTCAGTTGTTTTAGTTGTTTTAGTTGTTATAGTTGTTTTGGTTGTTGTAGTTGTTAAAGTTGTTTTAGTTGTTTAGTTGTTTTTAGTTGTTTTAGATATTTTAGTTGGTGTATGTGTTATAGTTTTTTTAGGTGTTTTAGTTGTTCAGTGGTTTTAGTTGCTTTAGTTGTTATAGTTGTTTTAGTTGTTATAGTTGTTTAAGTTGTTTTAGTTGTTTAGTTGTTATAGTTGTTTTATTTGTTTGGGTGTTATAGTTGTTTTACTTGTTTCTGTTGTTTTAGTTGTTCTAGTTGTTTTAGTTGTTTTAATTGTTTAGTTGTTTTAGTTATTGTATTGTTTTAGTTTTTATGGTTGTTTAAGTTGTTTTAGTAGTTATTGTTGATATAGTTGTTATATTTTTTTAGGTATTTTAGTTGTTATAGGTGTTTTAGTTGTCTTAGTTGTTATAGTTGTTCTAGTTGTTTTAGGTGTTTTAGTTGTTTTAAGTGTTTTAGTAGTTGTAGGTGTTTAAGTTGTTATAGGTGTTGTAGTTGTTTTAGTTGTTTTGGATGTTTTATTTGTTCTAGTTGTTATAGTTGTTTTAGTTGATATAGTTGTTATAGGTGTTTTAGTTGTTGTAGTTGTTTCAGGTGTTTTAGTTGTTCAAGTTGTTTAGTTGTTTTTAGGTGTTTTAGTTGTTTTGGGTGTTCTAGTTGTTGTAGTTGTTGTAGATGTTATAGTTGTTTTAGTTGTTGTAGGTGTTGTAGATTCTTTTGGTTGTTTTATTTGTTTATGTGTTCTAGTTGTTCCAATGTTTCAGTTGTATTAGGTGTTTTAGGTGTTTTAGTTATTTCAGGTGTTTTAGTTGTTTTAGGTGTCATAGTTGTTCAAGTTGTTTCAGTTGTATTAGTTGTTTTAGTTGTTATAGTTGTTATTGTTATTTTAGTTGTTTAGGTGTTATAGTTGTTTAAGGTGTTTTAGGTGTTTTAGTTGTTATAGTTGTTTTAGTTGTTTTAGTTGTTCTAGTTGTTTTAGGTTCTCTAGTTGTTTAAGTTGATTAGTTGTTTATAGTTTTTCTAGTTGTTTTAGTTGCTTAGTTGTTGTAGTTGTTATAGTTGTTTTAGTTGTTTTAGTTGTTCTAGTTGTTTTAGTTGTTACAGGTGATATAGTTGTTTAAGGTGTTTTAGGGGTTTTAGGTGTTATAGTTCTTTTGTTGTTTTAGTTGTTTTAGTTGTTTTCGTTGTTATAGTTGTTTTAGTTGGTTTAGGTATTTCAGTTGTTGTAGTTGTTCCTGTTTTTTTGGTGTTTTAGGTGATTTAGTTGTTATAGTTGTTTTAGTTGTTTAAGTTGTTTTGGTTGTTATATTTGTATTAGTTGTTTCAGTTGTTATGAGTGATATAGGTGTTATAGGTGTTTTAAGCTGTTCTATTTGTTTTAGTTGTTTTAGATGTTATAGTTGTTATGGTTGTTTTAGTTGTTTTAGTTGTTTAGGTGTTTTAGTTATTATAGGTGTTTTAGTTGTTTCAGTTGTTCTAGTTGTTTTAGTTGTTTTAGTTGTTTCTAGTTGTTATAGGTGTTCTAGTTGTTTTAGGTGTTATAGGTTTTATAGGTGTTGTAATTGTTCTAGGTGTTATAGTAGTTCTAGTTGTTTTAGTTGTTTTAGTTGGTAAATTATTTTAGTTGTTTTAGTTGTTATAGTTGTTTTAGGTGTTCTAGTTTTTTTAGGTGTTTTAGTTGTTATAGTTGTTATAGTTGTTATAGTTGTTTAGTTGTTTTAGTTGTTTTAATTGTTTTAGTTATTGAAGTTGGTTTAGGTGTTTTAGTTGTTTTAGTTGTTTTAGTTGTTTCAGTTTTTTTAGTTTTTACTGGTGTTGTAGTTGTTTTAGGTGTTTTAGGTGTTATAGTTGTTATAGTTGTTTTAGTTGTTTAAGTTGTTTTAGTTGATATAGTTGTTTTAGTTGTTGTAGTTGTTATAGTTGTTTTGGTTGTTTCAGTTGTTAAAGTTGTTTAGTTGTTTTTGTTGTATCTTGTTGTTTAAGGTGTTTTAGTTGTTGTAGGTGTTATAGTTGTTTTAGGTGTTTTAGTTGTTGTAGTTGTTGTTGTTGTTTTAGTTGTTATAGTTGTTTTAGTTGTTTTAGGTGTTATAGTTGTTATAGTTGTTTTTTGTTGTTATAGTTGTTTTATTTGTTTTAGTGGTTTTAGGTGTTATAGTTGTTTTAGTTGTTGTAGTTGGTTTAGTTGATATGGTTGTTTTAGTTGTTGTATTTGTTTTAGTTGTTATAGTTGTTTTAGTTGTTCTAGTTTTTTTTAGGTGTTTTAGTTGTTTAAGGTGTTTTAGTTGTTTTAGTTTTTATAATTGTTCTAGTTGTTTTAGGTGTTTTAGTTGTTCTAAGTGTTATAGTTGTTGTAGGTGTTTTAGTTGTTATAGGTGTTTCAGTTGTTTTAGTTGTTTTGGATGTTTTATTTGTTATAGTTGTTATAGTTGTTTTAGTTGATTTAGTTGTTTTAGGGGTTTTAGTTGTTGTAGTTGTTTCAGGTGTTTCAGTTGTTCAAGTTGTTTAATTTTTTTTAGGTGTTTTTAGTTGTTTTAGGTGTTTTAGTGTTTGTAGTTGTTATAGTTGTTTTAGTTGTTTTAGTTGTTGTAGGTGTTGTAGTTGTTTTTATAGTTTTTTTTGTTTATGTGTTCTAGTTGTTCAAATGTTTCAGTTGTATTAGGTGTTTCAGGTGTTTTAGTTGTTTCATGTGTTTTAGTTGTTTGAGGTGTTATAGTTGTTCAAGTTGTTTTAGTTGTTTTAGTTGTATTAGTTGTTTTAGTTGTTATAGTTGTTATAGTTGTTTTAGTTGTTTAGGTGTTATAGTTGTTATAGGTGTTTTAGGTGTTTAGTTGTTATAGTTGTTTTAGTTGTCTTAGTTGTTTAAGTTATTTTAGGTTCTCTAGTTGTTTAAGTTGTTTTAGTTGTTTAGTTGTTCTAGTTGTTTTAATTGTTTTAGTTGTTTTAGTTGTTATAGTTGTTTTAGTGGTTTTAGTTGTTCTAGTTGTTTTAGTTGTTTTATGTGATATAGTTACTTAAGGTGTTTTAGGTGTTTTAGGTGTTTTAGTTCTATGGATGGTTTAGTTATTTTAGTTGTTTTCGTTGTTTTAGTTGTTTTAGTTGGTTTAGGTGTTTCAGTTGTTGTAGTTGTTTAGTTTTTTTAGTTGTTTTAATTGTTTAAGTTGTTTTAGTCGTTGTAGGCGTTCCATTTGTTTGAGGTGTTTTAGCTGTTCAGTTGGTTTAGTTGTTATAGTTGTTTAGTTGTTTTAGGGGTTATAGTTGTTTAGTTGTTTTAGTTGATTTAGGTGTTCTAGTCATTTTAGGTGTTTTAGTTGTTGTAGTTGTTATAGTTGCCATAGTTGCTATAGTTGTTTCAGGTGTTTTAGTTGTTTTAGGTGTTTTAGTTGTTCCAGGTGTTTGCGTTGTTTAGTTAATATAGTTGTTCTAGTTGTTTTAGTTGTAATAGGTGTTTAAGTTGTTTAGGTGTTTTAGTTGTTTTAGTTGTTTTAGTTGTTATAGTTGTTTTAGTTGTTTTAGGTGATTTAGTTGTTGTTGTTGTTGTGGTTGTTCTAATTGTTTTAGTTGTTGTAGGTGTTTTAGTTGTTTATAGAATTTTTAGTTGTTTAGGTGTTCTAGTTGTTTAAATGTTCTAGTTGTATTAGGTGTTTTAGGTGTTTTAGTTGTTTCAGGTGTTTTAGTTGTTGTAGGTGTTTCAGTTGTTGTAGTTGTTTAGTTGTTCTAGTTGTTTTAGTTGTTTTAGTGGTTTTAGGTGTTATAGTTGTTTTAGTTGTTGTAGTTGGTTTAGTTGATATGGTTGTTTTAGTTGTTGTAGTTGTTTTAGTTGTTATAGTTGTTTTAGTTGTTCTAGTTTTTTTAGGTGTTTTAGTTGTTTAATGTGTTTTAGTTGTTTTAGTTTTTATAATTGTTCTAGTTGTTTTAGGTGTTTTAGTTGTTCTAAGTGTTATAGTTGTTGTAGGTGTTTTAGTTGTTATATGTGTTTTAGTTGTTTTAGTTGTTTTGGATGTTTTATTTGTTATAGTTGATATAGTTTTTTTAGTTGGTTTAGTTGTTTTTGGTGTTTTAGTTGTTGTAGTTGTTTCAGGTGTTTCAGTTGTTCAAGTTGTTTAATTGTTTTTTAGGTGTTTTAGTTGTTTTAGGTGTTTTAGTGTTTGTAGTTGTTATAGTTGTTTTAGTTATTGTAAGTGTTATAGTTGTTTAGGTGTTTTAGGTGTTATATGTGTTTTAGTTGTATTAGTTGTTTAAGGTGTTTCAGTTGTTTTAGTTGTTTTAGTTGTTTCAGTTGTTTTAGTTGTTATATGTGTTTGGTTAATGTAGTTGTTAAAGTTGTTTAGTTCTTTTCAGTTGTTTTAGATGTTTTAAATGTTGTAGGTGTTATAGTTGTTTCAGGTGTTCTAGTTGTTTTAGTTGTTTTCGTTGTTTTAGTTGTTGTAGTTGTTTTAGTTGTTATGGTTGTTTTAGTTGTTTTAGTTGTTATAGTTGTTTTAGTTGTTCTAGTTTTTTAGGTGTTTCAGTTGTTTAAGGTGTTTTAGTTGTTATAGTTGTTTTAGTTGTTCTAGTTATTTTAGGTGTTATAGTTGTTTTAAGTGTTATAGTTGTTGTAGGTTTTTTAGTTGTTATAGGTGTTTTAGTTGTTTTAGTTGTTTTGGATGCTTTAGTTTTTTTGGTTGTTGTAGTTGTTATAGTTGATTTAGTTGTTTTAGGTGTTTTAGTTGTTGTAGTTGTTTTTATTTGTTTTATTTGTTTATGTGTTCTAGTTGTTGAAATGTTTCACTTATATTAGGTGTTTCAGGTGTTTTAGTTGTTTCAGGTGTTTTAGTTGTTTTAGGTGTTATAGTTGTTCAAGTTGTTTTAGTTGTATTAGTTGTTTTAGTTGTTATATTTGTTATAGTTGTTTTAGTTGTTTAAGTGGTTTTGGTTGTTATATTTGTATTAGTTGTTTCAGTTGTTATGGGTGATATAGGTGTTATAGGTGTTTTAAGCTGTTCTATTTGTATTAGTTGTTTAGATGTTATAGTTGTTATAGTTGTTTTAGTTGTTTTAGTTGTTTAGGTGTTTTAGTTATTATAGGTGTTTTAGTTGTTTCAGTTGTTCTAGTTGTTTTAGTTGTTTTAGTTGTTTATAGTTGTTATAGGTGTTCTAATTGTTTTAGGTGTTATAGGTGTTATAGGTGTTGTAATTGTTCTAGGTGTTATAGTAGTTTTAGTTGTTTTAGTTGTTTTAGTTGTTAAATTATTTTAGTTGTTTTAGTTGTTACAGTTGTTTTAGGTGTTCTAGTTGTTTTAGGTGTTTTAGTTGTTATAGTTGTTATAGTTGTTATAGTTGTTTAGTTGTTTTAGTTGTTTTAATTGTTGAATTTGGTTTAGGTGTTTTAGTTGTTTTAGTTGTTTTAGTTGCTTCAGTTGTTTTAGTTGTTACTGGTGTTGTAGTTGTTTTAGGTGTTTTAGGTGTTATAGTTGTTATAGTTGTTTTAGTTGTTAAAGTTGTTTAGTTGTTTTTGTTGTTTCTAGTTATTTTAGATGTTTTAGTTGATGTAGGTGTTATAGTTGTTTTAGGTGTTTTAGTAGTTGTAGTTGTTGTTGTTGTTTTAGTTGTTATAGTTGTTTTAGATGTTTTAGGTGTTATAGTTGTTCTAGTTGTTTTCTGTTGTTATAGTTGTTTTATTTGTTTTAGTGGTTTTAGGTGTTATAGTTGTTTTAGTTGTTGTAGTTGGTTTAGTTGATATGGTTGTTTTAGTTGTTTTAGTTGTTTTAGTTGTTATAGTTGTTTTAGTTGTTCTAGTTTTTTAGGTGTTTTAGTTGTTTAAGGTGTTTTAGTTGTTTTAGTTTTTATAATTGTTCTAGTTGTTTTAGGTTTTTTAGTTATTTTAAGTGTTATAGTTGTTGTAGGTGTTTTAGTTGTTATAGGTGTTTTAGTTGTTTTAGTTGTTTTGGATGTTTTATTTGTTATAGTTGTTATAGTTGTTTTAGTTTAATTAGTTGTTTTAGGTGTTTTAGTTGTTGTAGTTGTTTCAGGTGTTTCAGTTGTTCAAGTTGTTTAATTGTTTTTTATGTGTTTTAGTTGTTTTAGGTGTTTTCGTGTTTGTAGTTGTTATAGTTGTTTTAGTTGTTTTAGTTGTTGTAGGTGTTGTAGTTTTTTTTATAGCTTTTTTGTGTTTATGTGTTCTAGTTGTTCAAATGTTTCAGTTGTATTAGGTGTTTCAGGTGTTTTGTTGTTTCATGTGTTTTAGTTGTTTGAGGTGTTATAGTTGTTCAAGTTGTTTCAGTTTTTTTAGTTGTATTAGTTGTTTTAGTTGTTATATTTGTTATAGTTGTTTTAGTTGTTTAGGTGTTATAGTTGTTATAGGTGTTTTAGGTGTTTTAGTTGTTATAGTTGTTTTAGTTGTCTTAGTTGATTAAGTTGTTTTAGGTTGTCAAGTTGTTTAAGTTGTTTTAGATGTTTAGTTGTTCTAGTTGTTTTAATTGTTTTAGTTGTTTTAGTTGTTATAGTTGTTTTAGGGGTTTTAGTTGTTTTAGTTGTTTTAGTTGTTTTAGTTGTTTTAGTTGTTTTAGGTGATATAGTTACTTAAGGTGTTTTATGTGTTATAGGTGTTTTAGTTCTATAGTTGGTTTAGTTATTTTAGTTGTTTTCGTTGTTTTAGTTGTTTCAGTTGAATTAGGTGTTTCAGTTGTTGTAGTTGTTTAGTTTTTTTAGTTGTTTTAATTGTTTAAGTTGTTTAAGTCGTTGTAGGCGTTCCATTTGTTTGAGGTGTTATAGCTGTTCAGTTGTTTTAGTTGTTATAGTTGTTTTAGTTGTTTTAGGTGTTATAGTTGTTTCGTTGTTTAGTTGATTTAGGTGTTCTAGTCATTTAGGTGTTATAGTTGTTGTAGTTGTTATAGTTGCTATAGTTGTTATAGTTGTTTCAGGTATTTTAGTTGTTTTAGGTGTTCTAGTTGTTCTAGGTGTTTCCGTTGTTTTAGTTAATATAGTTGTTCTAGTTGTTTTAGTTGTTATAGGTGTTTAAGTTGTTTAGGTGTATTAGTTGTTTAGTTGTTTTAGTTGTTATAGTTGTTTTAGTTGTGTTAGGTGATTTAGTTGTTGTTGTTGTTGTGGATGTTCTAATTGTTTTAGTTGTTGTAGGTGTTTTAGTTGTTTATAGAATTTTTAGTTGTTTAGGTGTTCTAGTTGTTTAAATGTTTTAGTTGTATTAGGTGTTTTAGGTGTTTTAGTTGTTTCAGGTGTTTTAGTTGTTGTAGGTGTTTCAGTTGTTGTAGTTGTTTAGTTGTTCTAGTTGTTTTAGTTGTTCTAGTTGTTATAGTTGTTTAGTTATTGTAGGTGTTATAGTTGTTTTAGGTGTTTAGGTGTTATATGTGTTTTAGTTGTATTAGTTGTTTAAGGTGTTTCAGTTGTTTTAGTTGTTATAGTTTTTTCAGTTGTTTTAGTTGTTATAGTTGTTTGGTTAATGGAGTTGTTAAAGTTGTTTTAGTTGTTTTCAGTTGTTTTAGATGTTTTAAATGTTGTAGGTGTTATAGTTGTTTCAGGTCTTCCAGTTGTTTTAGTTGTTTTCGTTGTTTTAGTTGTTGTAGTTTTTTTAGTTGTTATGGTTGTTTTAGTTGTTTAGTTGTTATAGTTGTTTTAGTTGTTCTAGTTTTTTAGGTGTTTCAGATGTTTAAGGTGTTTTAGTTGTTACAGTTGTTTTAGTTGTTCTAGTTGTTTTAGGTGTTATAGTTGTTCTAAGTGTTATAGTTGTTGTAGGTGTTTTAGTTGTTATAGGTATTTTAGTTGTTTTAGTTGTTTTGGATGCTTTAGTTTTTTTAGTTGTTATAGTTGTTTAGTTGATTTAGTTGTTTTAGGTGTTTTAGTTGTTGTAGTTGTATTTATTTGTTTTATTTGTTTATGTGTTCTAGTTGTTCAAATGTTTCAGTTATATTAGGTGTTTCAGGTGTTTCAGTTGTTTCAGGTGTTTTAGTTGTTTTAGGTGTTATAGTTGTTCAAGTTGTTTCAGTTGTATTAGTTGTTTTAGTTGTTATAGTTGTTATAGTTGTTTTAGTTGTTTAGGTGTTATAGTTGTTTAAGGTGTTTTAATTGTTATAGTTGTTTAGTTGATTTAGTTGTTATAGTTGTTTTAGGTTCTCGAGTTGTTTAAGTTGTTTTAGTTGTTTTTAGTTGTTCTAGTTGTTTTAGTTGTTTTAGTTGTTGTAGTTGTTATAGTTGTTTTAGTTGTTTTAGTTGTTCTAGTTGTTTTAGTTGGTTTAGGTGATATAGTTATTTAAGGTGTTATAGGGGTTTTGGGTGTTTTAGTTCTTTTGTTGTTTAGTTGTTTTAGTTGTTTTCGTTGTTGTAGTTGTTCAAGTTGTTTTAGTTGTTGTAGGTGTTCCATTTGTTTTAGGTGTTTTAGCTGTTCAGTTGTTTTAGTTGTTATAGTTGTTTTAGTTGTTTTAGGTGTTATAGTTGTTTAGTAGTTATAGTTGTTTTAGGTGTTCTAGTCATTTTAGGTGTTTTAGTTGTTATAGTTCTTTTAGTTGTTTCAGTTGTTTTAGTTGTTACTGGTGTTGTATTTGTTTTAGGTGTTTTTAGGTGTTTTAGTTGTTATAGTTGTTTTAAATGTTATAGTTGTTTTAGCTGTTATAGTTGTTTTAGTTGTTTTAGTTGTTTTAGTTGTTATGGTTGTTTTGGTTGTTGTAGTTTTTAAAGCTGTTTTAGTTGTTTAGTTGTTTTTAGTTGTTTTAGATGTTATAGGTGTTTTATGTGTTGTAGTTGTTCAGGTTGTTTAGTTGTTTATAGGTGTTTTAGTTATTATAGGTGTTTTATGTGTTGTAGTTGTTTAGTTGTTTTAGTTGTTTTAGATGTTGTAGGTGTTGCAGTTGTTTTCAGTTGTTTTATTTGTTTATGTGTTCTAGTTGTTCAAATGTTCCAGTTGTATCAGGTGTATTAAGTGTTTTAGTCTTTTCATGTGTTTTAGTTGTTTTAGGTGTTATAGTTGTTCAAGTTGTTTCAGTTGTATTAGTTGTTTCAGTTGTATCAGTTGTTTCAGTTGTTATAGTTGTTATAGTTGTTTTAGTTGTTTTGGGGTTATAGTTGTTTTAGGTGTTTTAGGTGTTTTAGTTGTTATAGTTGTCTTAGTTGTTTCAGTTGTTCAAGTTGTTATAGTTGTTTTAGTTATTTAGTTGTTCTAGTTGTTTTAGTTGTTTTAGTTGTTTTAGTTGTTGTAGTTGTTCTAGTTGTTTTTAGTTGTATTAAGTGTTTCAGTTGTTGTGTGTGTTATAGGAGGTTCAGGTGTTTTAGTTGTTCTAGTTGTTGTAGTTGTTTTAGTTGTTTTAGTTGTTTTAGTTGTTATAGTTGTTTTGGTGGTTGTGGTTGTTTTAGCTGTTAAAGTTGTTTCAGTTGGTTTAGGTGTTTTAGTTATAGTAGGTTTTTTAGTTGTGTTAGTTGTTATAGTTGTTTAAGTTGTTTTAGTTGTTTTAGGTGTTCTAGTTTTTTCAGGTGTTTTAGTTGTTATAGTTGTTATAGTTGTTATAGTTGTTTAGTTGTTTAGTTGTTTTAATTGTTTCAGTTGTTGAAGTTGGTTTAGGTGTTTTAGTTGTTCTAGTTGTTTTAGTTGTTTCAGTTGTTTTAGTTGTTACTCGTGTTGTAGTTGTTCTAGGTGTTTTAGGTGTTTTAGTTGTTATAAATGTTTTAGTTGTTTAAGTTGTTTTGGTTTTTATTGTTGCTTAAGTTGTTGTAGTTGTTATAGTTGTTTTGGTTGGTTTAGTTGTTAAAGTTGTTTAGTTGTTCTTGTTGTTTATAGTTGTTTTAGGTGTTTTAGTTGTTGTAGGTGTTATAGTTGTTTTAGCTGATTTAGTTGTTTTAGTTGTTGTAGTTGGTTTAGTTGTTATGGTTGTGTTAATTGTTTAAGTTGTTTTAGTTGTTATCGTTGTTTCAGTTGTTCTAGTTTTTTTAGGTGTTATAGTTGTTTAAGGTGTTTCAGTTGTTTTAGTTGTTCTTGTTGTTCTAGTTGTTGTAGGTGTTTTAGTTGTTTAAGTGTTTTAGTTGTTGTAGGTGTTTTAGTTGTTATAGGTGTTTAGTTGTTTTAGTTGTTTTGGATGTTTCAGTTGTTTTAGTTGTTATAGTTGTTTCAGTTGATTTAGTTGTTTTAGGTGTTTTAGTTGTTATAAATGTTTCAGGTGTTTTAGTTGTTCAATTTGTTCAATTGTTTTTAGGTGTTTTAGTTGTTTTAGGGGTTTTAGTTGTTGTAGTTGTTATAGTTGTTTTAGTTGTTATAGTTGTTGTAGGTGTTGTAGTTGTTTTTAGTTGTTTTATTTGTTTATGTGTTCTAGTTGTTGAAATGTTTCAGTTGTATTAGGTGTTTTAGGTGTTTTAGTTGTTTCATGTGTTTTAGTTGTTTGAGGTGTTATAGTTGTTCAAGTTGTTTTAGTTGTATTAGTTGTTTTAGTTGTTATAGTTGTTATAGTTGTTTTAGTTGTTTAGGTGTTCTAGATGTTATAGGTGTTTTAGGTGTTTTAGTTGTTATAGTTGTTTTAGTTGTTTTTGTTGTTTGAGTTGTTTAGGTTCTCTAGTTGTTTAAGTTGTTTTAGTTGTTTTAGTTGTTCTAGTTGTTTTAGTTGTTTTAGTTGTTTTAGTTGTTATAGTTGTTATATTTGTTTTAGTTGTTATAGTTGTTC
>SDVV010027119.1:0-12154 GCA_016164225.1 Gammarus roeselii | reverse complement strand
TATTCAACAATTTATTTCAAAGTTAGTTCTATTCCTGTTACCGAGCATCGCAAGCAAAACAATTTGCTTGCCCATGTTTTCGAATATTCTTAGTTGTTCGTAGGTGTTCGAATATTTTCTTTTGTTCGTATATGTTCGAATGTTTGCTGTAGCTCGTAGGTGTTCAAAAATTGTCAGATGTTCGTATGTGTTCGAAATAATCTGTTGTTCAAATGAGTTCGAATATTATCTGTTGTTCGAATGAGTTCGAATATAACTCGCATCGGCGAGCAAGAATGCATATGCCTAACATACAAACTAATCCAAAACGGTGTTAAGATACAGACTTCAATCTAGCTGTGGGTTAGTGCGTGTTTCAAATATTGTTAGTAATGCCTTGACCGTTGATAAGAAGCAACATCAGATGTACCCAAAGTCAAGCAACAATGCATAGAGTAAGTCATGTTCTCGTAAGCATTGCAGAGCTATTGTAACGGGGCTTCGTCCTCGAGCATCTTTCTTCTTCATTACGAGTGCATAAAACAATCTTTTCCACGCCTTTTATTCACGCTCCGTATTGACATCGCTCAGGAATAAACTACCAAATAAGTCATTGTTCAGTGAATTATCACAAAATAGTATTCTGTCACTTATTGTTCCTGATGCTGGGTTGTTTGCCACAACAGCCAACGGCTTTTCATAATAGTTTGGATTCCTTGAAAATAATCGGTTACTTTTGTGAAAATTATTATACGCTTGAGAGTTGGTCGTGATGTTGTATCGTGATGCTGTATCGTGATGCTGTATCGTGATGTTGCATCGTGATGCTGTATCGTGATGTTGTATCGTGATGCTGTATCGTGATGTTGTATTGTGATGCTGTATTGTGATGCTGTATCGTGATGCTGTTTCGTGATGTGGTATCGTGATGCTGTATCGTGATGTTGTATTGTGATGCTGTATCGTGATGTTGTATTGTGATGTTGTATCGTGATGTTGTATCGTGATGTTGTATTGTGATGTTGTACCGTGATGTTGTATTGTGATGTTGTATCGTGATGCTGTATCATGATATTGTATTGTGATGCTGTATAATGATGTTGTATCGTGATTTTCTATTGTGATGTTGTATCGTGATGTTGTGCCGTGATGCTATATCGTGATGTTATATTGTGATGCTGTATCGTGATGTTGTATCGTGAAGTTGTATCGTGATGTTGTTTTGTGATGTTGTATCGTGATGTTGTATTGTGATGTTGTATCGTGATTTTGAATCGTGATGTTATATCGTGATGTTGTATTGTGATGCTGTATCGTGATGTTGTATCGTGATGTTGTATCGTGATGTTGCATAGTGATGTTGTATCGTGATGTTGTATCGCGATGTTGTATTGTGATGTTTTATCGTGATGCTGTATCGTGATATTGTGTATTGTGTTGTTGTACTGTGATGTTGTGTCGTGATGTTGTATTGTGATGTTGTTTCGTGATGTTGTATTGTGATGTTGTACTGTGATGTTGTATCGTGATGTTGTATTGTGATGTTGTATCGTGATGCTGTATCGTGATGTTGTATTGTGATGTTGTATTGTGATGTTGTATCGTGATGTTGTATTGTGATGTTGTATCGTGATGCTGTATCGTAATGTTGTATTGTGATGTTGTTTTGTGATGTTGTATCGCGATGTTGTATTGTGATGTTGTATCGTGATGTTGTATCGTGATGTTGTATTGTGATGTTGTATCGCGATGTTGTATTGTGATGTTGTATCGTGATGTTGTATCGTGATGCTATATATGTGATGTTGTACCGTGATGTTGTACCGTGATGTTGTATCGTGATGTTGTTTCGTGATGTTGTATCGTGATGTTGTATAGTGAGCGTTTATAAACACCTATGCTTTAGCTCGGATGCAATCGTCTTCTCCTTGTTATGCTATGAACGTGTATCAAACATGTTTCTTCAACATGCATTGATTGTATATAGGATACTACTCCAGTCATGTGTAGTGTAGGAATAGTGCAGACGTCATTAGAACAATGACTAATGAACAATAACATCACACGTACTCGTTCATGAATGGTCCCGCATGAAATATGTTACGTGTCGAGCCAAGGCAAGTTATAATTACTGTTAGAATATTTCCTTGAGGTTTGTCTCGTACTAGGAAACATGAAAACAGTGAAATAATCATAACCACTTACACCATGCATGTTCATTACTTGAGAATGTGTTTACCAAGAGTAATCTGATATCACTACGGCTCACACTATCTGTGTCTCTGCTGTTACTTATCAGTTAAGATCAAGTCTGGGCATGGTTCATTATATCATGATTGTGTACAGGCTTTATTTTAGTAAATGTTTTACATACATACGGACACATGATGCTTCTTGACTCATTTCTACTAAATGATAAAGCTAGTTAAACTTTGTAGATAGCAGATTGCTCAATAAATAAAATCCGTTTCCATAAACTCAGCTTTGGGCTTGCAATGGAACCTTTTGCTTTTCTTCAAACTGGAATTAAGCAAGATATTTGAAGCAGAACGAATTGATTGAATTAACGGTGTTTCAAGCAGAAATTACACGAATACGTAGTTTAGTCACTCGCACTTCACATATGAGCTGTTGGACCGCAACCGACGCAACCGACGTTGCGCTGGTTCCCAACAGATTCGACAAGTGTGTTCAATAAAAAACTACTACCAATGAAAGCTCTATTAACAACCATCATGAGCATGGAAGTACAATCGGCACAGTTACTTCCATATGTGCGCTATACAAGAAAAAAAGTGAAGCCAACAATAAGAACATAGCTAAAAAATTGCAACAACACATACTAGCAATAGAAAATGAATGAACACGTCTACATCATCCCGATCTGTACATCAATTCTCTCCATTGTTCTAACAAAGATGACGAAGCGAACACATCACCAGAGTAGCTTTCAATGATGATTTCATTAGCAGATCTCATAAATCGAGTCATCAGGCTCTGTGCCGCTTTTCGAAACATTACTTCAATGTGATCCGACTGATTTTTAGCAGAAAAAAGTGCCCGCAGACGTCGACTGCGTCAGTCGTTTGAAAGAGTCATAACTCAACGTAAATTTACTTATGCTATACTGGAAAAAACTTCTTCATAGAGCTATACAATATATTGGACAACAATGATTTGAATTGCTGAAATTTACCTTTCTTAAGTGCAAACATGAATTTTTGTACCATCATGTTACCACATGCTCCTAGCCGACTTGTTTGCTTGCCAACAACTTGTCATCATTGCATTCTGAAGTGATCAAGGCATTGGAATTCCTGCACGTAACTAAGTGGGACATCATTTAGCTTTATATCTGTTGACATATGTTTACTAGTGCTTACAAGTGTAGGAAGACAACAATATGCCTATTGGCTCAAACTAGGTTGCCTTTTGATAGCAAGAGGGTTAGTTCTGGAGTAGAACGTCTAAGAGGTCTATTGGCCTAAACTAGGTAGCCTTTTGATAGCAAGAGGAGTAGTTCTGAAGTAGAACGTCTAAGAGAGTATCGTGTGCCATGTCTGTTTTTTAAAACAACAGGAAAGGGAACGGTTTAGCTATTTATCGGCAATTTATGTAGAACTTATCGAGCCGCAACTTAAACGTTTCGATTGTTTTGCTGTTTACAACCTTCGCTGGAAGTTTGTGCTCTTCTTCGACAACTCTATACGTGAAGAAAATTTCGCGGGATGTCGAGTGAGACGTTTCCCAACGATTTTGTATCCATTGTTCCTAGTCACTCCGTTTGTTTCTTGAGTGAAAAAGCTCGCTCGGTCAACTTTTTTCTTACCCTTCATATTCTTCCACACTTCTATCATGTCGCCTCTGACTCGACGTTTCTCTAGCTAATAAAGATTGAGTTTACGAAGCCTGACTTCGTACGGTTTATTCCGCAGCGAGGGGATGAGCTTGTTAGCTCTATGTTGGACCTTCTCAAGTTTAATAACGTCTTTTCTAAGGAATGGAGACCAGAAATGAACGGCATACTCGAGATGCGGTCTAACAAATTTATTAAATAACTTGAGCATACTGTTTTGGTTTTTGTACGAGATAGTGCGGGATATCATACCTAGCATTTTGTTGCCTTTCTTGGCAGCATCGTTACATTGCTTGCTGCTTTTCAAGTCGTTACTAATGATGACACCTAAATCTCTCTCTTTGGTGACGGGTATGAGTTTATTTCCAGACATTGAATATTCGTGTTTGGGGTTATGGGGACCTATGTGCATAACTTTGCATTTGTCTACATTAAATTTCATTTGCCAGTTTTCTGACCCATCAGCAATTTTGTTCAAGTCTAGTTGGATCTGCTGACACTCTAGTTCAGTTTGCACTTTTCCTCCGATCTTAGTATCGTCTGCAAACTTGCTAAGGTTTGAGAGTACGTTGCTATCGAGATCGTTGATGAATATTATAAAGAGAACTGGTCCTAACACGGATCCTTGAGGCACGCCGCTTGTACCATAGCTCCATGGCCTAGGACCCGTGGGTCTAACTAGCCTACATAAAATTTTCTACTATTATACACATAATGAAATTTGTAAGAGTTATGATGAGGGTAGAGAACTTGAAAATTGAAACATTTCGTGTTGATTATTTTCGATAATTACAGGACAGGCTTAGATCTATAGTGAGTGAGGCTAAGGCAAGACTGGTTCAACTTTTACACTCGTTGCACTATATCGGCCTCATCGTACACAGTTACGTGTATATAGCATCACACTGTATGTATAAAGCTGCTTTCTTCCCATGGCACGCTAGCGTGACTAACACGCCTGGGCCTCGGGGATCAAGCCTCGCGGGGTTCACATTTTTTACGTCTTAATAACTTTCATTGCCCATCCTTTCATGTCCACACTGATGGTCCTTTCTGAGTATTTCTCGTTACCACATTAAACTAACTCACGTCGCGTTCATTACTCCTCAGGATTTACCTGTATGAAGAGATTGTTAATACAGCAATTGGTGACATAGCAACCATTCCCAGAGGGAAATATTCAGCTAACCTTACACAACTTGGCCAATATCTGAGTAAAAGATAAAAGGTACCTACACGTTGAATTAGCTGATACTTAACGCAGTGCTAAGTTCAGCTAACAATTCCACCTTTCCATTTCTCGGTGTGTGAATTTGTAAAAGTCGAGGCCACGCATTACGAAAGGCTGTACATTGTCATTTAAAAGAGAACTATTTGGGCAGTGGCTACATCCCATGGATGGTGACCTTTCAAACTTCAAACAATGAGTGTTCTTCTCAATCAAACAGAATTTTCAAATTCTGGATCAGAGCCTATCATTTCGACTTGCATTTCGATTTGAATTCTGTGCCTGAGCCTGCCGTCTCTACTTGAGCTTGGATCCGAATTTTGTGACAAAGCCTGGGCTTAGGTTTGAACTCTGCAACCCAACCTATGCATTTTCAATTTCATCTAAACTTTTACTTATGTGCCTAAGCCTGCCTTGTCAACTTGAAGGGAGTTTGCACTCTGTACCAAACAACTGTTAACGACTTCTATGAGCTATTAGACATGAACCTGATACAAACGACGTCATTTTGCACAGTTGGACAGGCGCTGCGTATCGCAGCTGATCGAAGTACGGGAGTTTTGATTTGAACCTAATCAATGAATTTATTCAAATGGATTATACATCAAATTTATATCTTTCCACACCATATCTGCTCGATGTCTGATTAGAAAAGCTCTTCTAAAGCCGAGTATACCAACAAACGCCCTCCACTACTAGCAACCTGCAAGGAGCTATGGACGCCCTCTCCTAGTAGCAGCCCTGCAAGAAGCTATGGACGCCCTGCACTAAAGGCAGCCCTGCAAGGAGCTACGGACGCCCTCCACTAGTAGCAGCTTGCAAGGAGCTACGGATGCCTTTCACTAGAAGCAGACCTGCAAGGAGCTACGGATGCCCTCCACTAGTAGCAGCCCTGCAAGGAGCATCAGACGCCCTCCACTAGTAGCAGCCCTGCAAGGAGCTACGGACGCCCTATACTACTAGCAGCTTGCAAGGAGCTGCGGACGCCCTCCACTAGTAGCAGCCCTGCAAGGAGCTACGAACGCCTTCTACTAGTAGCAGCTTGCAAGGAGCTACGGACGCCATCCACTAGTAGCAGCCCTGCAAGGAGCTACGGACGCCCTCCACTACTAGCAGCTTGCAAGGAGCTACGGACGTCCTCCACTAGTAGCAGCCCTGCAAGGAGCAACGGACGCCCTTTACTAGTAGCAGCCCTGCATGGAGGTACGAACGCCTTCTACTTGTAGTAGCTTGCAAGGAGCTACGGACGCCATCCACTAGTAGCAGCCCTGCAAGGATCTACGGGCGCCCTCCACTACTAGCAGCTTTCAAGGAGCTATGGACGCCCTCTACTACTAGCAGCCCTGCAAGGAGCTACGGACGCCCTCCACTACTAGCAGCTTGCAAGGAGCAACGGACGCCCTTTACTAGTAGCAGCCCTGCAAGGAGCTACGGACGCCCTCCACTACTAGCAGCTTGCAAGGAGCTACGGACGCCCTCTCCTAGTAGCAGCCCTGCAAGGAGCTACGGACGCCCTCCGCTAGTAGCAGCCCTGCAAGGAGGTACGAACGCCTTCTACTAGTAGCAGCTTGCAAGGAGCTACGGACGCCATCCACTAGTAGCAGCCCTGCAAGGAGCTACGGACGCCATCCACAACGAACAGCCCTGCAAGGAGCTACGGACGCCCTTCACTGTTGCAGCCCTGCAAGGAGCTACGGACGCCCTCTCCTAGTAGCAGCCCTGGAAGGAGCTACGGACGCCCTCCACTAGTAGCAGCCCTGCAAGGAGCTACGGACGCCCTCTTCTAGGAGCAGCTTGCGAGGAGCTACGGACGCCCTCCACTAGTAGCAGCCATGCAAAGAGCTACGAACGCCCTCCACTAGTAGCAGCCCTGCAAGGAGCTACGGACGCCCTCTACTACTAGCAGCTTGCAAGGAGCTAAGGGACGCCCTTCACTGTTGCAGCCCTGCAAAGAGCTACGGATGCCCTGCACTAAAGACAGCTCTGCAAGGAGCTACGGAAGCCCTCCACTAGTAGCAGACCTGCAAGGAGCTCATGTGGCAGGAGGTGAAAAGGGCTGAATTGTGGTGGGTCTTTATTGTGTATTCCAGTGTGAATTATCCATTTTAATTCCCTGTAATGAACGCATACAAATTATTACCTGTTGTTTCATATGTTCAGGTTGTCTGTCAAAGAGTGTATATATTTAAAGGTAAGATAGAACTACAAAAAAATACATCCGGCATTGTTCATAATAAAAAGCCTGCTTGGTACCATAACTCTGCTTCAAAATGAGCATACAAATTGAGCGTATGAAGTCATGATCTCTGGTGGAAGCCCCAATAGCTCGCCATATTTTTTGGGTGTGGCGTTGGGCAGCATCATATTTGGTGTGGCGTTGGGCAGCATCATCCTTGGTGCGGCGTTGGGCACCATCATCAACGCTTCTCGGGAGATCGGGAATTTTCTCAGGCTCCCGAAAAAAGTGTTTTATATCCATCTCTTCCCTGAACCAATTGTCCAAATGACTCAGATCTGGGCTACGGTGGCTGAGAACTGAATGGAATTTTTCGTTCCAAAAATTTAAAACAAGCCCATGAACTTGGCATGGGGTGTCATCCTGATGATAATAGTTTGCTGGCGAGTTACAGTCGATTCAGTTTTAGGCCAAGTATATTCATCAATAAATCAGGATAGGTTTGTCCATTAACTGACACTCCAGCTTCAAACAAATGAATTGGCATGACTCGTCCTTTGATGATGTCAGCCCAACACTGGACCTTCTCTTCTCCTTGCTAACACAATCTTCAGATTCGTGAGGGTTAACGACTTTCCAGAGGCCTACACATAAACCACTTCTCGACGAGATATTTCTATTGTCTATCAATGTAATGAACTGATACCCAGAAACACACTGACAAGCGTTTGTTGTATGAGTTTGTGTAAGCTATCGGTACTTTACGGCTTCATTGTCAGTTGCGTAGGAAGGATTGTATGAGTAGGACGCTTGCTTAAGTCAAACTTTCTCGCAACTTGTCGAATAAGTTTGGTAGGATCATCCAAAATCTCTTTACTAACGAGTTGATTTCACCTGCCGTTGTTTTGGATGAGTAGTTTCCTTGGGGCTGCTCCTTCGAACTTCAATGTTTTTCTTGAAATTTTGACAGAGGCGATTGAAACCATGGGACTGATGTTTGCTTTTCTCTCTTCCTCTGATGTTAAATCTTTGCACGAATTTTCGTTTCAACGCGGTTGAGAATAAATGTTCCCGGATTTGAAGGTGGTCCAGGTCTTTTGTCCACGGTTGAACATTACCGAGACATGAAATATTGCACCACACTTTATGTTATATCAAAATAAGTGGATAATATGAGAATTTCCTTCATTGATTAAATGCTGTTTCAAAATATACACTCATGAAAAAAATCTTTTCAATATGAATAAGGATTCGCTTTGCTTGATCCATTAGACACAAATCTTGAATGAATCTTCGAGACAAACAAGAAATCTTGACTATTTTCCAGATATGGAATGACGACAACATTTGATATCTAAACAAAAACAAAGTATAATAGCAAAATATCTAGTATCATAGATACAATAGCATGTCAAGTTTACTATAATTGGGCATCAATCCAATGATTCAATGCTGTTTCAAAACACACTCTTTGACAGATGTCGTGCTCTCGCCTAAATATCAAACAAATTCATCTCAGTGAGTATAAAGATTCTCACTTCGTGACTCATGAGACAAAAATCTTGAATTCCATCACAACATGAGCTGATTTCATGGCTTTTACAGAAGTGGTGATCACAACAAAATCTATCTTGTTGTTATTACTTTGTTTCGAAATCAACGAATAGGTAACTCGAAGAGGCTAGGGCCAAATTGCTCCTAGCAAATATGGTGCAAAAACAGTAGTATATTGTACTCGCAACCATTTGTTTGCCTCGATACGTGTAACACTTCCGTAAACATATGCAGACGTCAGGACTCATCAGTAAACACATGCAGCAGACAGGACCCACTAGTAAACACATGCAGCTGTCAAGACCCACCAGTAAACACATCCAACAGTCAGGATCCATCAGTAAACACATGCAGCTGTCAGGACCCATCACTAAGCACACGCAACAGTCAGGACCCATCAGTAAACACATGCAGCAGACAGGACCCATCAGTAAACACATACAGCTGTCAGGACCCATCAATAAACACATGCAGCAGTCAGGATCCAGCAGTAAACACATGCAGCTGTCAGGACCCATCAGTAAACACATGCAGCTGTCAGGACCCATCACTAAACACATGCAACAGTCAGGACCCATCAGTAAAACCATGCAGCAGACAGAACCCATCAGTAAACACATTCAGCTGTCAGGACCCATCAATAAACACATGCAGCAGTCAGGACCCATCAGTAAACACATGCAGATGTCAGAACCAATCAATAAACATACGCAGGTGTCAGGACACATCAGTAAACACATGCAGCTGTCAGGCCCATCAATAAACCCATGAAGCAGTCAGGACCCATCAGTAAACCCATGCAGCTATCAGGTCCCATCACTAACCACATGCAACAGTAAAGATCCATCAGTAAACACATGCAGCAGACAGGACCCATCAGTAAATACATACAGCTGTCAAGACCCATCAATAAACACATGCAGCAGTCAGGACCAATCAGTAAACACATGCAGCTGTCAGGACTCATCAGTAAACATATGCAGGTGTCAGGACACATCAGTAAACACATGCAGCTGTCAGGGCCCATCAGTAAATACATGCATCAGTCAGGAACCATCAATAAACACATGCAGCACTCAGGACCCATCAGTAAACACATGCAACAGTCAGGACCCATCAGTAAACACATGCAGCGGTCAGGACCCATGCGTAAACACATGCAGCAGTCAGGATCCATCAGTAAACACATGCAGCAGCGAAAACTCATCAGTAAACACATTCAGCAGTCAGGACCCATCAGTAAACACATTCAGCAGTCAGGACCCATCAGTAAACACATGCAGCAGTCAGGACCCACCAGTAAACACATACAACAGTCAGGACCCATCAGTGAACACATGCAGCAGACAGGACCCATCAGTAAACATAAGCAGCTGTCACGACCCATCAATAAACACATGCAGCAGTCAGGACCTACCAGTAAACACATGCAGCAGTCAGGACCCATCAGCAAACACATGCAGCAGTCAGGACCCATCAGTAAACACATATAGCAGTCAGGACCCATCAGTAAACACATGCAGCAGTCAGGACCCACCAGTAAACACATGCAGCAGTCAGGACACATCAGTAAACACATGCAGCAGTCGGGACCCATCAGTGAACACATGCAGCAGTTAGGACCCATCAGTAAACACATGCAGCAGTCAGGACTCATCAGTAAACACATGCAGCAGTCAGGAGCCATCAGTAAACACATGCAGCAGTCAGGACCCATCAGTAAACACATGCAGCAGTCAGGACCCATCAGTAAACACGTGCAGCAGTCAGGACCCATCAGTAAACACATGCAGCAGTCAGGACCCATCAGTAAGCACATGCAGCAGTCAGGACCCATCAGTAAATACATGCAGCAGTCAGGACCCATCAGTAAACACATGCAGCAGTCAGGACCCATCAGTGAACACATGCAGCAGTCAGGAGCCATCAGTAAACACATGCAGCAGTCAGGAACCATCAGTAAACACATGAAGCAGTCAGGACCCATCAGTAAACACATGCAGCAGTCAGGACCCGTCAGTAAACACATGCAGCAGTCAGGACCCATCAGTAAACATATGCAGCAGTCTGAACCCATCAGTAAACACATGCAACAGTCAGGACCCATCAGTAAACACATGCAGCAGTCGGGACCCATCAGTGAACACATGCAGCAGTTAGGACCCATCAGTGAACACATGCAGCAGTCAGGACCCATCAGTAAACACATGCAGCAGTCAGGACCCGTCAGTAAACACATGCAGCAGTCAGGACCCATCAGTAAACATATGAAGCAGTCTGAACCCATCATTAAACACATGCAGCAGTCAGGACCCATCAGTAAACACATGCAGCAGTCAGGACGCATCAGTAAACGCATGCAGCAGTCAGGACCCATCAGTGAACACATGCAGCAGTCAGGGCCCATCAGTAAACACATGCAGCAGTCAGGACCCATCAGTAAACACATGCAGCAGTCAGGACCCATCAGTCAGCAGGACTGACCGGCGTCCACTTGTAAATTCTCGTACGCGCAATCCAAGTTATTTTTTTAATTGAAAGCATAACTGCTAAGGGAGGGAAACACGACGACTGTTTGTGTCTGTAAGAAAATTTGCTACGTGACCCTATTTTTTTCAATTCATTTTCATTTACTATACATATATTCCTAATTTATGGATACCATAATGACTTATGCAATTAAACAAACCATCCACCCCTTTCAGGGCTGTCTCTACTGATGGAGTGTTAGTCCAAGATGGAAGTACGGCTTGTGATGCTGGTCGCCCTCCTCACAGTATTCGTGACCGGGCAGGTGGGACGTGTATTTCATCTTACGTTTGAATTACATAATTACACGTAAAAAAAATCTTTTGTTACGTCATCGTATTCAATATCTTGAGTGCCCAACAGGACGGTGCTCTCGCTCAAATGTACAGTACTGGAAAAATTATTATGGATTTTTGAGATTTCCGGTATTTTTACATAAGAAGGTGAAATAAACACAATTTATGTAATGATAGATGATTTATTTCGTATTATTTATGCAGAACGAGTATTTCAGTAGTAAATTTGATCTCCTTTAGCAGGTTTCTAGTGATATCTGGCAATAATTAGCTGTCGGTCTATGGCAATGATCAATTCCATCACGTGGTCTACATGCTGCAGCCCACGTTTCGCTCAGTTCTAGTTCAGCTGTGGTCGGTGTAAGGTGTTTTTTTGTGTTCTGATGACTGTCTAAGTGAATCTATGATGTAGTCGTTTAATTTTCATGTAGTAAATTTCATTTGAGGTGTAAATAATGTCTTTTTTCAATTCCAGGTCGAGATGGGTAAAGGGAAAGATATTAGTCCCCATAAAATTGGACAAATAGAAGTATATT
>SDVV010027118.1:0-12154 GCA_016164225.1 Gammarus roeselii | reverse complement strand
ACATGTAATCGGATTTTTTTTGTCCAATCCAAGAGCATCTTGTTGTACGTCTGCAATTTTATACCGTGAACATTTTGTGTTTGTGCCATAGTTCTATTTCTCAGTCTCGCCCAACTAACGTGGCAAACCTTCCACGGGAAGCTCATTTACGCTCCGCTATCGCTTTTGAAGACCTGTGCGCGCACGAACTTTTAGGTACCTCATCAATATCAAAGCATCATTATCAACATCTCACGCATTACCCTCTGCTGGACTCCAGACCTTTGTATCGCTTCATCTCCAGTTTCTTGCTGATCGAGCGTCAACAACTTGTACGTTTCACCTCTGCATTTCGTTGATCTAATAAAGAAAAAATTTTCCCTGGACTTATAATTTGAATGCTGATGCCCCGGGAGTGAAGAGATAATTGCTTGGTCACCGCAACAGTGCGCACCGGTGCGATATGAGCGTTGGAAAAGAATTTATTCGTGCGAAACTTGATGAACGCCCCTTTCAGTACCTAAAATTTCAATTCCTATTGTAGTGGAAATGTGTCGCTGACACTTGGCATGTGAATTCCTCTGCCTGGTTTTAGTGACTCCCAATTGTTAGAATTCGAGGGAGCCGAAGTACTTTGTAACCAGCGGACATCTTCATCACGCGTTCTAGACTTTCAGCGGGTGTTGGAAATCGAATTTGTTCCCGCACCAATTACTAACTGAGAACTTCATTCATATTAAAGATTGGTTCCTACTTTGTCTGGGACTTTAAACCGCACGTTTGCTTGCATTGTTTGAGATACTTTAAATTTGACTTAAGCTCGGTGAAGCCGGTCAAGAGGTCTCCTGGCCCGGGCACGAATCAGGGGGCCGATGGGGAGGGGAAAGAAACTCCATTTAGGAGGGATCAGCATACCCTCCATAGTGCCGAAGACCAAGATTCCAACGGCCAAGAACGTCAGCCTCTCAAAGATGCCCAACGCCACCTCAGCAGAAGACGACCGGAGAGACAACCGCATCCAGGAAATATTGAATCTACGTAGCTAAGCGACCGGCCTCTCTAAACAGGACGCACAATTGACGACCGTCTTACGAAACTCGAGGGTCATGTCAAGACCATTTTTCTCAACATTCTCGAACTAGTAAAGAACCAACCAACTAACTAAAGAACCCGCAACTTACACAAGTACCTCCACCTCTACGTCCGACGACAACTTCGACAACTCCGACAACTCTTCACCCCACAAACAAAAAACGAGCTCCAAGGGCAGCAAGGAGGAAGCAATATACGCCATTCAATGAACACAAGTTGTCCAACAAGTCATACCTTTCTCGAACACCTGAAGATCACGTTCGACCCCTATGACAGACCAGATATTTGACCATACACACCACGAAAAGAGCTGGGCTCTTTTGTTGGTCGCCCAGTCCTGAGCGTCGTCACCAGCGGCGAAGAAGGCTTTGCCATCAGAGTAGACACAAGAGCGCTCGCAGCCGCGACCGCAGCAACCACAGCAGACCACCTTCCACCGAAGGCAGACACTCCCGTGAACACTCGTGACCCGGAACCTCAGAGCAAATTCAAAAACGCGAGCACCACAAAAGCTCCAGCAAATCACGCGACCACTCTAGATCATCAAGATCAAAGTGCAAACAGCCTTCAAATGAACACCAAAATACTCCAGTGGAACTACCAATGACTAAGAAACAAGAAAGACGAATTACTATACATAATCGTACCCCCTTAAGACTTTGGTGATAGGCCTTCAAGAGATCAAACTCCAAGAGACCGCCACCTTCAGAATCATACACCGCCGCGAAGGCAACACCAACGTGGCTGCTCACGACGGAGTGGCACTTATGATCCACCAAAGTGTACCTCACCTCCCCCTTCCCCTGAGGACAGAACGCCAAGCTATCGATATAAAGATATGCGTCTCAAGGCAAATAACAGTGGTATCCATCTACTCATCAAGAAGCCATGGCCTCTTGGAAGCACTATTGACCGAATTGCTAACCCAACTGCCCTCACCAATACTCCTCCTTGGAGACTTCAACAGCTACCATGAAACATGGGGATGCGTGAGAACAGACAACAGTGGGGTAATAATGTGACTTATTAACATCCATTCTGACGGAGGCAGAACTTATTCTTCCCACGCGGAAATCGCAAATAAACTAGCTCAGACGTTAAGCCAGATTTCGCAATCAACAAACTACACGGCTGCTTTCCAACGGGAGAAGGACTTGCGAGAAAGCGAACATCTTGACTCTACTTCAAGAAACGAAGATGCCTGCAACAAACCTTTCTCCCTCCACGAACTACAGAGCGCTCTAGACCATACACGGGAAACTTCACCTGGGCCAGACTGGGTACACATCAACATGATCAAAAATCTCATAGATGGCACCCGTGAGCACTTATTAAAAGTGTTCGACCCTCTGTACTCAAACTCATTTTTTCACAATCAATGGCGGGAATCTATAATTATCCCAATACCCAAACCCGCTGGTAAGAGCCCCATCGCTCTAACCAGCGTCCCCAGCAAGACCATGGAAAGAATGGTAGATACGCGCCATGTCGGCTACCTTGATATGCATGCATGCCTGAATAGCAACCAGTGGGGCGGCCGCAAGCGCCACTCAACGACGGACCACCTTGTAAGACTGGAATCAGACTTTAGACAGGCCTTTGACCGGGGGGAACACGTGGTTTCCAATTTTTTCGACGTGGAAAAAGCGTACGATCCTACCTGGAAATATGGCATCATGATGGATCTCCACCGCATAGAGCTGAGAGGCCACTTACCACGTTATATCCACCAATTCCTGCAAAATCGCACATTCAGGGTTAAGGCCGACGATTCCCTGTCACCATCCTATCTGCAAGAAATGGGCGTCCCTAAGGAAGCGTCCTCAGTGTCACTCTTTTTATACTCAAAATCGACCACATAGCATACATTCTCCTGCGCGACGAAAGATTGCTTTCATCACTATACGTGGACGACTTACAAATAATCTACGGACACCGTGACCACCTAACAATTGAACAGGAACTCCAGAAATGCCTAAACCTGGTCGGGAACTGGGCCTCCTTAAACGGATTCCGATTTTCGCCCTCCAAAACGAAAAGCATGAACTTTACTCTTGTGCCCGGCTTACACATAAAACCAGCCCTAACGCTGAACAACACTCCGCTAGTATACGAAGAAGTAATAAAATTCCTCGGTCGTGTGTGGGACCCTAAACTTACATAGTGACCTCACATTGCAGCTCTGGAGACTCGCTGCAAAAAAAGCAACCGGACTTATCCTCTCTGTAACATCCATGAAATTCGGAACCGATATGGTCACCGGCACGACGTTATTCAGAACATTAATGTGCTCGCACATTGACCATGGAGCAATTGTTTACGGTTCAGCAGCCAAAACCACCCTTGAACCTCTCTCCATCAAAGTAAATAATGCCACGCATATCACAACCGGTGCGTTCCGTTCCACATCCATAGAATCCATGAACGCGCTTGCTAACGAGCTGCCTCATCTGCTCCGGAGGGAGAGACTCTCACTACATTAATATTTCAAGACAAGGAGCTACAGCAATAGCCCAGCACTCAGTGACGTCACCAACATTCTTGATAAACGCCTTTTTGCGGCTAAGAAGAACATATGCCCACCCTTTTCCCTACGCGCGGACAACTTACTGACCTCGCTGAACATCAGTCGCAAAGCAATCAAGCCTTCATTCTCCTATCGAATTCTTCAAATCATCACACCAACGTGGATGATCAGCCAACCACTGGTCAACCCTGAAGTAACAACCCCAACCAACACGTACCGCCGAGAATTCTCTCGACTGCTCGATGAACAGTACTTTGAGCACCACTATATACGCTGATGGCACCAAAACATCGGACGGAGTGGGAGCTGCTGCCATAGGCGAGAGGACCTCGGATTCGGCCACCCTACCCCATGAGGCCTCTATATTCTCTGCAGAGCTACACGCACTCGAACTGGCCATCTCCATTACAAAAAGCGACCGCCACCCTAAAACTGTTATATTTGCAGACAGTCTAAGTGTTCTCACCCAGCTGAAAACTCTGCACCTTGATCACCCTGCCCTTAGAAAAATGCAACACGACCTATTCACAATGTCAGAGGCGAGCCAGGCGGTCGAGTTCTGCTGGATCCCTGGACACGCAGGAATAAGAGGAAACGAACGCGCAGATTTCCTCGCTAAACGGATGTCTACCCAGCAGGAACAATAAATTATTCATCTCTATACATAACCGAGACTGGTTCCCAGTCATCAACTCGCGTATAACATCACGTTGGAATGACTCATAACAACAGAGTGGACAAAAAATACTTGCAGTCGAATCATCCGTGGGAGAGTGGCACTCCAGGTTTTCTAACAGGGGATACCAAGTGTTCATTAACAGTCTGTGTACAGGACACACATGAATAACCCACAATCACCTAATGGACGTATACATGGGACTGGACTCACCACCATGCCCCTGTTGCCACCAAATGGCAATCAGCGTGAAACACTTACTTATGGATTGTGACGCACTTGCAGCAGCCCGACGAGCCATCTTGAGCCCCCGGTGCAACCTACAACGCCTGCTCACAGAAACAGAACACCGAAAAAAACTAATCGCTTTCAGTAAATACAAGACTTTACGACGCCGTATAAAAACAACGAAGTCTGAATCATTTAAGATCCTGAACTCGCTGTCCTCTTTGCGTATTAATTATGAATTTTAACTTAACTCAGCGTAAGAAGCTGAGCAGAATCAACGGATCGTCGTGCCCTACGGGGGAGCACTCGGTGACTGCACGTTAAGGCTCCGGTGGAGAAAAGAGGAGGCTGCTACTACTCCTCAACGTTAAACCTACTCTGTGTCTGCGTTTAACCTGCTCTGTATTTATGTTAAATTTACTTTTTTCCTATGTTAAATTTATTTTGTATCTTCGTTAGGCCTACTCTGTATCTGCGTTAGACCTATTCTGTATCTGTGGTGGACCTAGTCTGTATACATGTTAAATTTACTACGTTAGATCTACTCTGTATCTGCGGTAAACCTACTCTGTATATATGTTAAATTTACTTAGTATTTATGATAAATTTACTTTGTATCTGCGTTAGGCCTACTCTGTATCTGCTTTAGACATACTCTGTACCTGCGTTAAACCTACTGCGTCTACGTTGAACCTACTGTGAATCTTCGTTGAACCTACTCTTAATCTACGCTGAACCTACACTGCCCCTCCTCAATTGCCCTACAGGAGGGTCTGCATGAACTTCGCGTTGGAACTCCGGTGGAAAACAGAAGCTGCTACTACTACTTTGTACACAAATTTAATATACCAACCCAGCATACATTCTGTCTTTCAAATTTTTCGAACATCAAATGAGTGACTCTTCCTACAGAAAACCAAGAGATAAATTATTTTTGAAGCTATTTGAGCGTGGGCCACTGACAATTTATCTAAGAAAGATATAGCAAACTATAATAAAGGCTCTGAACCAATGTCCGTCGCACCCGCTATATCTCTTGAAATCATTTTTTGACTCCATCTTTTGTGCTCGTAAATCATTTTGGCTACAGTATTATCCAGGGGGGACATAACTCTGGACGTCTCTTCGCCATTGTGCTGTCGGTGGAAACAAGAAAAAGTCTCAAAAACTTGCAATTATTTTCATTTCCAATCAATCAGTTTGTGGAGGTAATTTTTTTTCCTTACTTTGCACCCGACCACATTCATCTCATAGACATTGGTTGGAATAATCTTTGTAATATATACTATAATTGGAAGTACGATAATCTCGTTTTGCTTCTATTTTACGAAACACGCATGGCATGTGACTACAATATACATGATGCAAAGAAATTCGTGTTATTCACGGGTTAAACAGACAATATCCAGTCAAACACCGGGACAGCATCCAGTCAAACACCGGGACAGCATCCAGTCAAACACCGGGACAGCATCCAGTCAAACACCGAGACAAAGTGAACTTGGCAACGACCTCATCCACAATACGACCGTTTTATTATTTATAGTCTCCATCGATGGCGATATCAGTAAATTCTGCTTTAATTTTCGAGATTTGTTTACAATATTTTCAAAATCAATATTCAAATCGTATATATACCGGTATCTTGAGCGGATTTCGTGAGAATCTGTCTAAAAAACATAAGATAGCTCACTGTGGATTCCAAATTATAAACCACAGTTGTTTGCTACATCATTGGTAAACTTGCAAAATGTAATTTCAAGAACGCAGACTGTCTGTTAATCGTGATTATAGTAACAGCAGATCAAATTAATTTGAATGGGTGTATTATCGTGGTTATATTTGTATTCAGTTGTTGTGCAGACGATTAAAAGAATAGGCAGAACTTGATCTATCTTCATTTTAACGATGAATGTAGAGCTTCACCGTAATCGATGTTTCCCAATGAAGTCGTTATGACCCGATACAGATTGGTGAAGGTTTTAGTGGGTCACTTCAGGATTGACTGGAATTGAAGGTTTCAGAAAACAATATTCCGTATTGTTTCCGAAGTTACAGGGTTGACCCGTGACCAACCACAGTGCCACTTTCGGTGCCCTTCCCGGTTGCTTTTCCCGGTGCAATTTCCGGTTCCATCCCTGCTGCCCTTCCCGGTGCCGATCCGGATACTGTTCTCTATGTTATTACTATACTTATCTTTATTTTTATTATTATTATTATTATTATCATTATATTTATCATTATTAAAACAACATAAATTTAAACATTTATTATGGACGTGACGCTACGAGCAATGTTACAAAATTTGAATATGTACAGTGTGACGAAAGTCATTTTCTACTTCGTGTGGCTCATTTGTGGGTCGGATGTTTTTTCTACATCGCCTGGTTCAATTGCGTGTGGGATGTCCTTTTCTACTTCGTCTGGCTCTACGTGTGTCAGATGTCCATCTACTGTAAGTTGGATGTCCTTTTCCACTTTGCCTGCCTCACTGTGAGTCGGATGTCCTTTTCCACTTCACGTGGCTCTACTGTGAGTCATATGTCCCTTTCCACTTCGCCTGGCTCTAGTGGGAGTCGTATGTCCCTTTCTACTTCGCCTAGCTCTAGTGTGAGTCGGATGCCCCTTCCTACTCTGCCTGGCTCTTGTGTGAGTCGGATGTCCCTTTCTACTTTGCCAGGCTCTAGTGTGAGTCGGATGTCCCTTTCTACTTCGCCTGGCTCTAGTGTGAGTCGGACGTCCCTTTCTACTTTGTCTGGCTCTAGTGCGAGTCGCATGTCCCTTTTCAACTTTGCCTGGCTCTAGTTTGAGTCGGATGTCTCTTTCTACTTTGCCAGGCTCTAGTGTGAGTCGGATGTCCCTTTCTACTTTGCCTGGCTCTAGTGTGAGTCGAATGTCCCTTTCTACTTTAACTGGCTCTAGTGTGAGTCGGATGTCCCTTTCTACTTCGCCTGGCTCTAGTGTGAGTCGTATGTCCCTTTCTACTTCGCCTGGCTCTAGTGTGAGTCGTAAGTCTTACTCTACTTCGCCTGGCTCTACTGTGAGTCGTATGTCCCACTCTACTTCGCCTGGCTCTAGTGTGAGTTGGACGTTCCTTTCTACTTTGTCTGGCTCTAGTGAGAGTCGGATGTCCCTTTCTACTTCGCCTGGCTCTAGTGTGAGTCGGATGTCCCTTTCTACTTTGCCTGGCTCTAGTTTGAGTCGGATGTCTCTTTCTACTTTGCCTGGCTCTAGTGTGAGTCGGATGTCCCTTTCTACTTTGGCTGGCTCTAGTGTGAGTCGGATGCCCCTTCCTACTCTGCCTGGCTCTTGTGTGAGTCGGATGTCCCTTTCTACTTTGCCAGGCTCTAGTGTGAGTCGGATGTCCCTTTCTACTTTGCCTGGCTCTAGTGTGAGTCGGATGCCCCTTTCTACTTTGCCCGGCTCTACTATGTGTCGGATGCCTTGAATACAGCACGTAAAGGACGAGGCTCCCCGCTGTGCTGCCATCCAACGTAACGATCTGTCCCGAGCCCTCATCTCCATGTAATGCTCAGGTTTCATCATAAGAATGGAAGTTTCTGAGCACGTCTGACGACGGCGCGCCATTGTGTAAAGTACATTGCGCTGCATGCGATCACATCGTCACATTGAGAGTGTTCTACCAACATAGATCCGCCGCTTGCCAACATCAAGGAAGTACACGGTGCTATTTTTGCTTACCGGAAGAAACGGCAGTAGGGGAAATGATTCAAATGCATTATTTCGTCGACTCCTTTTATCCTTTCGATTTATTAATTTGCTTCAGAGTGGGAGGTTATATGGGTATAAATCAAAATCGTCTAACAATTTGTCTTTCGATATTCGAACATGGTCTGGAAATAAAAACATAACACTGAAAGTAATTACTGCGATCGAACGATCTTGAACAAAATATCAAATCATTATTAAAGTGACCCGTTAAACATCTATTACGTGGTTCCGAATATTCAATACTTATTTGCAATACAAGTAGTCGCATTGTTCTTACAGTAAATATCAGACTAACATGCGATACCAATATGTTTAGTTATTGTTCTTAGCAATCAAGTTATATTCATCCTTCGTAGTATCAGTTAGTATTTATGATGAACACCATTACTGAATGTTTGGTCTGCTAGCTCGGTCTTATGGTTGAGAAGCGGCTCATCCCCCGAAGGTTGTCTGGGTTGAGGTGTTCGCATTATGTTTATGCAACAGTTTACTATTATTCTGAGTGGGACGGGTTTGTTGTGCAGAAGCTGACCTCTTGCGTAGGATCCCCGTTTCATTTTTTATTTTTTTCGTAGGAGTTATCCTTGTTGTCGTATAAGCTTTGATATTCAAGAAACCACCACCATTAAAATAAGTAATCAAACTGCATACAAATAAATCCAGGAAATCTTTTAGTAATTACATTTTTATAGCCTTACATTTGTAAATAAATATAGTTTTGTCAAATTTATCGTTCATTTATGATTTACGCCTCTGAAATCTACCTATCTCGACAATCACGAGCAAGAAACCGCCTCCCATCTCCGCTTTGTTTGCACTGCCTCGCTATTTGCCCTTCCTTTTGTTGGGGCGCCACTGCAACTGAACGCGTATGTTTATAGCCCTCCCAGTAAATGCTGTAGAGCACCAGGCGCCGTTACACAAATACTCGGCTATGATCAGATCTGTTGTGAAGTGGGCAGAGTGCGAGGAGACGACAGGACTTGTTGGGACAGGGGAGGGTGGGTCGGTTTAGTGAGTCGACAGGGGAGGTGGAACGGCTTTGCGTGATGACAAGGGATGGTTAAACGGCTTTGTGAGATTACAGGGGCTGGAACGACTTTGAGAGACGACATGGGATGGAGGGTGGCTTTGAAAAATGACAGGGTATAGTGGGTCGCCTTTGGGAGATGACAGTGGGATAGTGGGACGACGACGACTTTGAGAGACGAAAAGGGCTGGTGGGACGGTATTTGAAAGATGGCAGGGACTGGCGGGATGACTTTGTGAGACGACAAGGTTTGGTGGGATGGCTCTGAGAGACGAGAGGGCTAGTGTGACGGCTATGTGAGACGACAAGGGTTTGTGTGGAGTTTTTTTGGGAGACAGTAGGGGTTGGTGGGATGACTTTTGCAAATTAGAATGGTAAACATGACATTTTTTGAGGGGAACGGACGTTTGGTTACAAGACCTAAATTGTATTTGCATCGCGTCATAATGCATCTATCCGAGGAGGATCTTTAATTGCGATTGAATGGACGGATGAATGAATGCGTAAACAATTTTTCTTGCTTGAACGTGCTGTCTTTGGTGGAGATGTAATTCGAAAAGGTCTTGCAATATTCCCATCAAAACCAAACACAAATTCACTCATCATATTACAGCCAAGGCATTTTTGAGTCGAATACTCAATAAGAAACGCTAAACAAGTGCATAAGTGAAGTTTTCTGTACTAAATAATTTGTTGGTAGTTATGTCCTATGCAGTGCTTCCATCAAGCCAACGACGTTCCCATCTGTGACGGATTTTAGGACAAACTATAAGAACCACACACGTGACGACAAGAACTATTCTGCGGTTTACATCACTCACCTTAAAGGTTAATTAAGATGTGTCATCTCACATTTCAAGAAAAAATAACGTTTTATTGACTCGATAAATTTTCATCCGTGTAAGTTTATTCAGAAGCCTTTGCATTTGAACCTTTAAGTTATTCCGAATATATTGTATTCATACCCGACTGTATTTACCTTACATAAAAAATGCGTGTTGATTTAACCGCAGACACGATTCGTTGGAGATGTAGTTCATAAAAGTTCTGATGAGGCATAATTAGATCTCTCAAGTTTCCTTGCTGGCAATAGGATTGTTGTTCTACAACTTTCGGTTCGCAGTGCAAATTTCTTCATTAAACAGGTTTCTTTTCCTGAAGGAAAAATAACTACTTTATTTCTCATATTTTGGTCTGTATGGAAACTTCTTCAGTTAACAGTTGGTCTGACCGCACAGTCTTTATTTCCCCATTTTACGCAGTTAAGTTAGTCCTTAGAGGAATTCATTAAGAGTGTGTGAGGGAAACTCTAACATCAAACATGTTTTATTTCCTTATGAAATTAGATAACGTACAATGCGCACGACCCCATTGATGTGTTTTGCAGTAGCCAACCCGCTTAATTGGGCGTTTGGGAAAGTGACCCGATAAATTTCCTCGTAATGTGGGATATTTATTATAAAAAGGTATTTCGATTGATGGCGATACTTCAAAATCACCCCAAAATTGGCTTTGAAAGGGACACCTTGGCAGAGGATTGTTTTATCGTTGCAACAAGATCACGATTCCATAAGCCATTTGTGAGGTTGGCCGCTTGCTAATGAGTATCATGTTCAATATGAAAAATATTTGTATTACTGTATACTGATGTGACGGAAAACAAACTCCGTACATGCAGCCTGTTTGATGCATTGCAGTGCTATCATTAGATGCAGATTGCAGTGCTATCTTTGGATGCAGATTGCAGTGCAATCATTAGGTGCAGATTGCAGTGCTATCTTTGGATGCAGATTGCAGTGCTATCATTAGATGCAGATTGCAGTGCTATCATTAGATGAAGATTGCAGTGCTATCTTTGGATGCAGATTGCAGTGCTATCATTAAATGCAGATTGCAGTGCTATCATTAGATGCAGATTGTACAGCTATCTTTGGATGCAGATTGCAGTGCTATCATTAGATGCAGATTGCAGTGCTATCTTTGGATGCAGATTGCAGTGCTATCTTTGGATGCAGATTGCAGTGCTATCTCTGGATGCAGGTTGCAGTTCTATCTCTGGATGCAGATTGCATTGCTAGAGTTGGATGCAGATTGCAGTGCTATCATTAGATGCAGATTGCAGTGCTATCATTAGATGCATAATGCAGTGTCATCATCAGATATAGAATGCAGTGCTATCTCTGGATGCAGATTGCAGTGCTATCTCTGGATGCAGATTGCAGTGCTATCATTGAATGTAGAATGCAGTGCTATCTCTAGATGCAGATTGCAGTGCTATCATTGGATGCAGATCGCAGTAATATGCAGATTGCAGTGCTATCATTAGATGCAGATTGCAGTGTTTATATTGGATGAAGATTGCAGTGCTATCATTGGAAGCAGATTGCAGTGCTATCATTAGATGCAGATTGCAGTGCTATCTTTGGATGCAGATTGCAGTGCTATCATTAGATGCAGATTGCAGTGCTATCTCTGGATGCAGATTGCAGTGCTATCATTGGATGCAGAATGCAGTGCTATCTCTAGATGCAGATTGCAGTGCTATCATTGGATGCAGAATGCAGTGCTATCCTTACATGCAGATTGCAGTGCTATCATAAGATGCAGATTGCAGTGCTATTATTGGATATAGATTGCAGTGCTATCATAAGATGAAGATTGCAGTGTTTATATTGGATATAGATTGCAGTGCTATCATTGGAAGCAGATTGCAGTGCTATCATTAGATGCAGATTGCAGTGCTATCTATGGATGCAGATTGCAGTGCTATCATTGGATGCAGATTGCAGTGTTCTCATTGGATGCCGATTGCAGTGCTATCATTAGATGCAGATTGCAGTGCTATTATTGGATATAGATTGCAGTGCTATCATAAGATGCAGATTGCAGT
>SDVV010027117.1:0-12154 GCA_016164225.1 Gammarus roeselii | reverse complement strand
GGACCCAGGATTCTATTGAAATCGTATTGCCTAATTTATATATGTGGGCTCAGAGATTGTTGCCAAATGAATGTCAAACCCCCATGTGGCCTGCCCACCCTGATTTCCCTCGTCTCATCAACAGAGGAAATTGAGAATGAAGCTATCTTTTCTCCCAGAGATGACGGTAAACTAAGCTGCCAAGTATCAAGCCACGTCTCCTGCAAAGCTACCAACTGAGTTCTTTTGCAGAGGTCTGCGACATAGGCTTCACAATTTCCCGCTAAGCCACAACAATTCAGAGAGGCAATTCGAATTTATGTTCTGCTACCGTTATTGACCTCCATTATATAGCTGCCGCGCCCTGCACTGGGTCTCTTCGCCTTTTACTCTTTACCTGTATCTCCCTAATCCGCTCTCTAACATCTGCTTCACTTTCTTCATCTGTCAGATCGTAGTCTTTTGGTAAGCGCACGTTGGTCTTGAAAAGCTGTAGGCAGGTTCTCTCTTCCCAAATGTTCTCGTCAAAGAGCACGGACTCCAGTAGATTTGCGTCCCCATATATCTCTAAGGGTGACGTGTTCCCTCTAGTGCCGAGACGTTTCTTGCACTTGGACGATGTTTCTTCGTCAAGATGCTGCTTCACGCGTTCTTTTATTCTTCTTAGAGGGAACCTACTTCTAGGATACGGTAGTGACACGAAGAGTTTCGCAGTGCCATTATTCGCAAAACCCTCCTGAAGAGTACGCTCATTACCTATCTTCACGTTAGGGTTCTTCTTCGACGATTTTTATTTCCTAATTGTCGATACATCCATGAATCCCTCCTGATTGCTCGGCAACGTTTGCTCATTATCTTTAGTGTTTGAGTCGCGACTTAGTGAAGATATTTTCTGTCGTACCATGTCACTGTATTGGGTTTTACGAGGTTTGTTCGCCTTCAGCTGTTGTTGAGGTAGTGATGTCGGTGGTGATGGTGGTGGTAGGGGGCTTAGTGGTGTCAATGATGGTGATTGTGCTCGCGAGAGCGAGAGAGGTCACTGAGTTCGTGGTTGTGGTATCAGTGATGGTGGCGTTGGTGGTGGTGAGGCCGGCTGAACATCTGATCGCGGTATCATAGTGCGCCGCGTTGACTTGTCTTGAGGCAAGGCAGATATGGCTTTGCCAAACGTGCGACCACTCTGAAGGCCTTCAGTTGCCATCGGTGCATGGATACCTTCTAAGATACTGGACAATTTTTTCTCGGCAAGCATTGTTGTAATACACATTTCTATCTTTGATATCCTATCAGCATTGCAGTCACAACTGCGAGGGCATTTGGCAAGGCTTAGTACCTCATCTAGTGCCTGTTGAATCTTCTTAATTGGTTCAATATGAGACGACATTTCGATTCTGACGTCACAGGTTTGCGCACGTTTATACGTAATGGAGCTATAGATTGTTTTGATACAGATAGACACTGGGCCGTACCTCATGCTAGGTATGATATCTATATCGTGCAAAAACAAAGACAGTATGGTCAAGTTATACAATGCAATTGTTAGTCCGCATCTCAAGTATTCCGTTCAATTTTGGTTTCCAGTTTCTTAAAAAATACGTTATTAAGTTAGAGAAGATTCAACGCAAAGCTACCAAACTCATCCCTTCGCTGCGGAATAAATCGTATGAAGACAGGCTATGTGAACTCAATCTTTATTCGCTAGAGAAAGGTAGAGTCAGAGGCGACATGATTGAAGTGTGGAAGATTATGAAGGGTAAGGAAAACGTCGACCGAGCGAGCTTTTTCACTCTAGATACGAACTGAGTGACTAGGAACCATGGATACAAATTTGTTGAGAAACGTTTCTCGCTCGACATCACGCGCAATTTCTGCACGTATAGAGTTGTCGATGAATGGAACAAACTTCCAGCGGATGTTGTTAACAACAATGCAATCGAAACGTTTGAGTCTCAGCTCGATAAGTTCTACATAAGTCGCCGATAAACAGCTAAACCAGTCCCTTTCTTGATGTTATAACAACAGAAATGAAACATGAAGCTCTCTTAGACCTTCTACTTCAGAAATTGCTATCAAAACGCAATTTAGTTTGGGCCAATAGGCCTATTGTTGTCTTCCTACTCTTGCAAACACTGGTTATTACCCTATATGCGAGGGCTCTGAAAGAATTTCCTCGTACTCTTCTGTGTTCATACACGAAAGAGACCGACAGTACTCTGGTCCAGAAACCTGATTCCTGGAGGCCCTCAATAGTTTTTTTTTGCATCTCTCCTGTCTGGTCTTAGATCTCTCGGAGACATATATTGTGTCCTTACTTCGTAAATAGTATTTTTTTCTCTTGCGATGTCATCCCTCACTGTCTTTTCTGGCTCAGTCAGATGACGTCATCAAAAATGTTGCTTACATGGCGCGAACGGGCTAAGTTGTGTGAGGTGCGCCTTGCCGTCGGCCACCCCTCCTTTCTGGGTGATTCGGCCTAGTGTCTATCTGTATCAAAACAATTTATGGCTCCAATACGTATAAACGTGCGTTGGATAGGAGATCCGAATCCATATCGTCTATTTCGTGAACTTTTGGTTCAATTTAGCTAATAATAAATTACACTCTATTAAAAACTATCAAGGGAATAGAAGTACAATCGATACAAAACTTACCATACTAGAAATATGAATGATCCGCCAGGTTACTAAGGCAGAAACGTCAAATCAGGAAGAACATTAAAAATAACAGTTTTATTTCTGACGAACACATATTATCTTCCTTCTAGTGTGTACCGTATTACTCTCCAACGTCCTAACATTGACGACCCAGCGAGCGCATCGCTGGTGCAGATTGCGATGAGGATTTTATTGTTAGAAGCCATTACTCCAGTCATGAGGCTGTGTGACGCTTTACTAAAAAGTACTTTAATGTGATCCGATGTGTTCTCTGCAAATACTCTGCTCGCGGACGTCGAACGTGGGACCTGCATCAGTCGACGAAAGGTGTCATTATAGCTCACTGTCAGCTTTCCCATATAATATTGACAGAAATGTCTCAACAGTGCATTGCAGTAAATTGAGTAGCAGTATGATTGAAAAAGATTTATTTATGTTTCTTCTGGCGCAAAGGAGATCTTCCGTATTAGCATGTTACCAAAGGCATTTTATCGCCTGGTCTACTTAGCAATATTCTTATCATCAGTGCAATCTGCAGAAACAATATGCCCAAGATACTTAAATTCGTCCACAAAATCCAGTGTGACACCATCTAGCTTAACATTAGTCAAGAGGTAACGCTTAGGACCTTTTGGCCTGACCAACATACTCACAGTTTTTGAGGTGTTATACACGATATCACAGGGCCGAGCAAAATTACTACATATATCTAGAAGTTTCTGCAGTGCTGACAGAGTTGGCTAAGATTATTAACACAGCTATTGGCAACATGACATCCTTCCTTCTCCCTTATTAACAGGAAATTCAGATCATCGGTGTAAACATTATATAACAATTGTGACAATTGGCCTCTTTGTCTAATTCCATTGATGCAATGATAGGGAGCTAATTTTGAGCTTCCCCACCGCACAAGAAACTCTACGAAATGAGGAAGGGCTCCTCTTTCAACTAATTTCCTGAACAAAGTCCTGTGATGTACTCAATCAAACGCTTTCTTTGCATCTAGGAAGCACATAAAGACAGGAGAATCCCAACTTCTGTAATATTCTACTGTTTGTTTCAATGCAAATACCATGGCCCTCTTTAAAACCAAACTGACTGTTCGCTGTGAACGAACACGTTTGCAGCCTAGCAAGAATGATCCGCTCCAGAACTTAGCATTGGACGATAATTATTTATTTCAGACGTTCCTTCGTTTTACATTTTAGAGGCGGAATAACAACTACATGCATTATATCCATCTCTTGGCAACTGCTTGGTTCGTAAGCAGCCAGAGAGGAGGAGAGCTAGCACCGTGATCAATCTGTGAGAGGCATGCTTATACACTTCTCCAGGAATATCATCATTACCAGCTGCCTTGTTATTTTGTAATCCTCTTACAATGGCCCTAACCTCGGCAACACTGATCGTTTCGTTTACAATCGGAATATTGCTAATGGCTGATTGAACCCACTCTCTATTTTCATCCGTGGCAACAGTTTGCAATATCCCTGAAGTGCTCTCCCCAGACTCTCGCAACGTCATCCATGCCCGCCACTCCTGCAACAGTGAGTGGGTGTGATTCTTTCTCAGGGTTAAGTACTCGGATTTCTTTCCAACATCCTCACATTTACCTTTGCGCAATTTTGAGAGAAGTGCCTGCGTTCGTAATTGTTGTTCATTTTCTCTTAGAAACGCGAGTTTCCTACGAAAACGGGATTTGGCTGTTCTCATTTCCACTGCAAGTTGACCCCCACGAGGCTTTCCTGCAACATTTCCCTAAAATACAGCGTCCCTTACAGCATAATTCAATTCATTTGCCCGTTCATTCCACCCGGGACATTGTATTTGCTAATGTTTGCCCAAGATAAGTCTCCTTTACCTGCCTCTTGTAACAGAGGAAGTTTCCCCTTACCCAGACTCACTTCTCAGCGATGCTTCTGAGAGACCTTAATATTATTATTATGGTCTCTCAGCCTAACCGAGACCTAATCCACCAGTACGGCCACCTCTTCAACCTTCTGATCCCCATTCCAGGATTGATCTGGATTCCGAACCGATTAGCATTGATGATCTTTGTGCCCTGCAAGGAGCTCACGAAGACTCGCGTCTGAGCTCCGGTGGAGATGGGACCGTGTTAATCTAATCCAAATTCATTGCCTTTATCAAAATGGCATCTTTTACTATTCATTGGGTGAATACAGTCCCCTCTGTCATGAACATTATCACGATTCAATAGAAAACCACAATCTTTTCAATAATATCTTAACTTCAGAGCCAACTGGGCCTGTCGCAGTCCTAATATTAGTGTGCAAACAGCGACGATCTCCTCCCGTAGCACTTGAAAGCAATGAAGCCACTCCCAAGATGGCCTGCGCCGTACGGAGGAGTTTGCAATGACTCGCGTCATGACTCCGGTCCCCAAATATCTGTGCATGCGGGGCGGTCTCTCCACCCCATAAGGCACAGAGACTATAATTTGTTTATGTAGCTGCGCTTAAACCTTTTCCGTTCTTGTATGCACCAGCATACGTATGTACCACAATTGAAGTATTGATTTAATTTTACCTTCATAAGGTCACTGTTTTCGTTCACGAAGGGAACGAATCTACCAGCATCGATGATCTTTGTGCCGTACGTGGGAGCTTGCGATGACTTACGTTGAAGCTCCGGTGGAAATGAGGTTCAAATCAAATCATGGCTCCAGTGGAGATGAGTCTTCAATTTAATCCAATCCAAGCTAGTCATCCAGACCGCACTGTCGCCCGACTATTTCTCCCTGATCGTTCCATCTATTAAGGGTTATCTACTTTTCGGTTCCACCTGCTTGGTCTACTTAAGAGCCGCGCGCTCTTATTCTCGACCTCTCAATCTCTCTCTTCGTTCAGGCACTTCTGTTATTTTGACATTCACACTAGTACTGCATTGAGGAATCTGAAACCGAAGAAGTTTAATGATCAGGGTCCGACTTGACCATGTGTAGCAGCGTACGGATTTATTTTACGTAGAATCTAACAAAAATTAACAAATTTTTCGACAATGTGGTGAATGTTGTATGGGAATTTGTTAAGGCATTTCAATATGAATACATTATTCATGCGAATTCTGCTGATCGGATGCTGGATACGTTTACCTATTCAACCAACAAAGTTATTTCAAGATTTCTGTGAATTTTTAATCTCGAATTATCTTTGGCAGCCGCTCCTGGCTCGGACCATATTATATCCTTGTAGTTCGGGTGTCATTGGTCGACCAGGAATGAAACAATTTTCCGTGTTTTTGAACCGAGGTAACTCTTGTAATGTTTCCTTGACATTCTGGTATAAATCAGTTTACAGCCATGCAGTTCATGAAAGTATTTTGTGAATAAGTGTTTTTTCTGTCTGGGCTCGCTGGCGTAGCTGGCAGATTCTTCGTCGTTGAGGCCAAGGTTCCTCACTAAAGGGCTCTCAAAAAAGGACACTAGTACCACCCTTGGGTCTTGACTCCTGAGACCTGAGCAGTCTTAACTACTTTCGTCGTCTCGAAACAACAGCAATGACAATTTCGTTTGTGATGCCCGCTATGACACAAGCATGTGCCTGCCACATACGTTACGAGGGTTTTGCTAACATAATCCAGACTATGGAGCCATCTGACGGAAGATCATTAAAGCATGCCACCTTGCCACCACAAACGCTGATTGCCTGCTATGACGTTAGTTACTTAACGCTGAAAGTGAATGTCGAGCCTCCCATGGTGGTATAGAACACACAAACTCTCGGCTGCGAGTCTCGCGCACTCAGGGTACACTGCCACGTAGTGTTAGTGTAACCTCCTGGGAGCGCTTACCGTCACACTACACTGCCGTCAGAAAGTAATAGTAAAAATGGCCGGAGCTTTGATTCAAATTACATGAATGAAACCTCTTAATCTAATCTAGGCCCCTCTCCCCTTTGCAAAGCATTTCTGTGTGTAACTAATAATCACTAAATTTTGTTTGAGTTCATATATTTGTTAAGGACGACTCGTTGGGCGGGGGGACCTCCTCTTCCCTCACACTCCAAGAGCCTTACTAAGAGCACTTCAGCCCAGTTCGCGCCGTTCCACTAAATTATCTCGATATTTTGGTAAATTTGGAATCTAGTTACAAAAAAAAAGTAATGTTCAAGTCCAAACCATTTAATGTATTCAAAGCAATATGACCAATTATATATATTACCTGTAGATAACATATATTCCAATGATATTTTCCTGATGCAGCTGCAAAATTGAAGCATGAGTTTGTAATTAAATAAATTGCAAAATTAGTTTTGCTAGATTTCCCATTCCATCTTCTTGCAATTTATCCACTAAATCCTGCTTGCTTTCAACTTCAATCACTTTGAACATATCTTGAACTTCATTTGCATCAAAGATCACGCAACTTTCTACAGTTCCTTTGCCGACGCCTTCATTTTGCTTCTCGCAAGCCTTGGTATCGGACGAGTTCATTTCATTGATACTAAGCCCGCCACTTTTGAAACAACCGATGTTAGCGAGTTTATTGTCCCTGGGATGGACAATGCGCACCGTGTGGAGGACGCTAAGCAAGCGCTCCTTGCAGCCTCTACCCTTACTGTCTACATCCACGATTTCGGTTCGATTCCGCTGGATGTACTTCTGATGAAACGTGAGAAAAAAAACAATTATTCAGTATAACAATAACTTCTGTTGCCCTAATTTTACAACTATGAATAAAAAGTACGTCATGACCAAACTCTCAAGTTACTGGGTGCTCAAATAGTCACCTGTTTGTGGCCTCCATACCAGTTTACTCACCCAAATTTTTGGTTTTTTTGATCGTGCGCTCACTGGATTTGACTACGATTACTCCGAACTATTTGTAGAACGTAAACGAAGAACGTGAATGAAGCCAAACAGTTGTCACCTTCGTGGGAGCGTTGAGCAATCAACAAGATGGTGGCGAGCAACAATGTGTTGTTCCAATATTCTGTAAAGACTTGCGTCAGTGTTCCGGTGGAGATGGACCCCTTTATGCAATCTAATCTCTTCTTAGATCTTGTTTAATAATTAATAATAACAATTTTTAAATAATAGACTAGGGAATATTCCTTAATATCGGCATAACGCCAAGAATGCCAGGTGCTGGGAGTATACTTACTGAAGAAAACGCATATCTTTGACAATTTCTCGAAGGCGGTTCACTCATTTTCATTTGATCAACATCAGACACATCTGCAGTGATCTTATGCTTGCTTGCGTGTTTGCAATTTTGTAATTAGTGTAAGAGTTTGAACTGAGATGGAACACAATTGTTTAGTATCGCCTATTTTTACAGTTATTTTCGTAATTCCGCGGGATTATGAATGCAGCGCCCATAGCTGGACCAGAGTAGCAACCTGGAGTTTCATTCCTGGGTACGGACTACATAACTTTTACCCACAATGAAATCACTATTATTAACATCAGCCTTCCTACGATTTTGTTGGTGTGTTCTCTCCAATTTTAAGGACTGTGCTTTCAACCCTGGGACTTTAATGCGCTGACTGCACAGATCAGATTAGGGCTCTATTTAGAATTTGAAATACACGTATTGCGGTATGTTGTTGATATCAAACAAAATACACGTATTGCGATATTCTGTCGATATCTAACAAAATACACGTATTTCGGTATGTTGTTGATATCTAACAAAATACACGTATTGCGGTATGTTGTAGATATCTATCAAAATACGCCTATTGCGGTATGTTGTAGATATCTAAGAAAATACACGTATGGCGGTATGTTGTAGATATTTACACAAAATACACGTATTGCGGTATGTTGTAGATATCTAACAAATTATACGTATTGCGGTATGGTATGTTGTAGATATCTAACGAAATACACGTATTGCGGTATATTGTAGATATCTAACAGAATACGCGTATTGCGGTATGTTGTAGATATTTAAGAAAATACACGTATTGCGGTATATTGTAGATATCTAACAGAATACGCGTATTACGGTATGTTGTAGATATTTAAGAAAATACACGTATTGCGGTATGTTGTAGATATTTAACAAATACACATATTGCGGTATGTTGTAGATATCTAACAAAATACACGTATTGCGGTATGTTGTAGATATTTATCAAAATACACGTATTGCGGTATGTTGTAGATATCTAACAAAATACGCGTATTGCGGTATGTTGTAGATATTTAACAAAATACACGTATTGCGGTATGTTGTATAGATCTAACAAAATATAAAATGCATGATTATTTATCTTATTTAGTATTACTTCCTGACAATCCTAAATAGCATATTGCACACGCTACATGTCATTTCTTATAACGTCCGTATTACTGAACTTAATGTAATCTTAGCTAATTCTACGTACGCACGGATTGTATTTTACGTAGCCTGCTCACCTTGATGCCCTCCTCGTCCCCTATGAGCAACACCAAGATTGCTCTCCTTACGAACAGCACCCTGGCAACAAGGCCCAACTGCTGGCACCAGCGGCTCATAATGCGCAGGTAGGGCCCCTTACTGCGCATGTGCTGCAAAGACAACACACACAGCTGTGACTCCTCCTCACTACCGTCTGTTATAGGGGGAGAGAGAGAAAGAAGTTTCAGATACTGTTTCTAAATATCTGTATAGCACCATGACTGATACATCATAGTTTAGATATAATTACGGGATAACTAAGGCGCTAGCTAATAGGCCTCTGGTGTAACATTTGGACTGTTCCAATACTTTCCAGAAAACATTCTAACAAATTTGGAATAGATATTCCGACATCAATAGGCAGACAACACTTTATCGGTGAATAGTTATTAATTACTTTCATCCCATTTTACAGAACCAGTTGATTTGTTTACTGTTGTTATAATAAAGTATGAATCATACCTAACCCACGTTTCTGTAACCAGGCCTTTCAATCGCAATTGAAACCCGCTCATTACACAACAAATATTGATCGCCGAAAACCGCACAAACCCTAGCACCTGGTGACCCTAGCACCTGGTGAGTACTGCGCAAGCAGGTGCTCAAGGTGAGGAGGAATTTATTACTTTGAAAAAAAAACTACGTTTATGAGCGTCCATGAACATCAACAAAATCCATACAGCCGCGTAACCAGATGTGCCCTAAGGGAGAGGGGGAGGGGATTAGATTTACCGTTCTTTTGAATTGGTTATGATCTGTTGTATAATTAGATAATGCCCTCTTACGATGTCCACCGTTGCTTGGTATGATATCAGTATTAAATTTGTTGTGAGCTAATGTTAAGAAAAGTAGGTGTGTCAATGTTGTCTTCAAAACAGCTCACGCTGGCGAATGCATGGTGTGTATTATTGGGGTGTAGAGTTTTTGCCTGTTGAACCAAGATATGGCCTCAATGCCTATCGTGCTGGTGGACGCCACCGAAAGATGGCATCAATGCTTATCGAGTTAGTGGGCGTCGACGAAAGATTGTCTCAATACCTGTCGCGCCGGTGGGCGCCAACTAAAAATGGCCTTAATGACTCTCGAGCTGGTGGGCGCCAACGGAAGATGGCATCAATGCCCGTCGTGCTGGTGGACGCCACTGAAAGATGGCATCAATGTCTGTCGAGCTGGTGGGCACAAACGAAAGTTGCCCTCAATGTCTGTCGAGCTGGTGGGCACAAATGAAAGTTGGCCTCAATGTATGTCGAGCTGGTGGGCGTCAACGAACATGGCCTCAATACCTGTCGAGCTGGTGGACGTCAATGAAAGATGGCATCAATGCCTGTCGAGCTGGTGGACGCTAACAAAAAAACGGCATCAACGCCAGTAGGGCTGGTTAGCGCCAGCGTATTTGCTTTCGTTGTTGCTATAAAACGAGCAGATTTTGTTGTACAACTGTTATTAAACATTTTAGAAACGCTTTCCTCTATGACATGGCACCAACAAGGTTTTGTTAGTTGCCATGTCGTATTTAATTAGTTTTAAAATTAGATGATAACAGTCGCATAACGAATACGTCGTCTTCTTGACATCTTCTGAACGACAATTCTAAAAATTAAATATATCCTGACTCGTTTGCAGGTCATCGACAGAGCGAGCGTACTTGTTGGCGCCCACCAGCTTGATAGGCATTGATGTCACCTTTCGTTGATGTACACCAGCTTGGTAGGCCTTGATGTCATCTTTTGTTGATGTACACCAGCTCGATAGGCATTGATGTCACCTTTTGTTGATGCACGCCAGCTTGATAGGCATTGTTGTCATTTTTAGTTTATGCACACCAGCTTGATAGGCATTGATGTCATCTTTCGTTGATGCACACCAGCTTGGTAGGCATTTATGACATCTTTCGTAGATGCACACCAGCTTGATAGGCATTGATGTCACCTTTCGTTGACGCACACCAGCTTGATAGGCCTTGATGTCATCTTTCGTTGATGCACACCAGCTCGATGGGCATTGATGTCACATTTTGTTGATGCACACCAGCTTGATAGGCATTGATGTCACCTTTCGTTGACGTACACCAGCTTGATAGGCCTTGATGTCATCTTTCGTTGATGCACACCAGCTCGATAGGCATTGATGTCACATTTTGTTGATGCACACCAGCTTGATAGGCATTGATGTCATTTTTAGTTTATGCACACCAGCTTGATAGGCATTGCTGTCATCTTTCGTTGATGCACACCAGCTTGATAGGCATTAATGTCATCTTTCGTTGATGCACACCAGCTTGATAGGCATTGATGTCAGCTTTCGTTGATGCACACCAGCTTGATAGGCATTAATGCCATCTTTCTTTGATGTACACCAGCTTGATAGGCATTGATGCCATCTTTTGTTGGTGCACAGCAGCTCGATTGGGCATTAATTTCATCTTTCGTTGATGCACACCAGCTTGATAGGCATTGATGCCATCTTTCGTTGATGCACACCAGCTCGATGGGCATTGATGTCATCTTTTGTTGGTGCACACCTGCTTGATTGGGCATCGATTTCATCTTTCGTTGATGCACACCAGCTTGATAGGCATTGATGCCATCTTTCGTTGATGCACACCAGCTTGATAGGCATTGATGCCATCTTTCTTTGGTGTACAACTGCTCGATTGGGCATTGGTTACATCTTGCGAAAGCTCTGTTGTGATATTTCTGTAACTTTGACTACCAATCATTGTACCGAAATAACTTTAATCCACGAGGCCAATATTGAAGGGACTGCACAAAGCCTTCCTTCATAGTTTCGATGGCAAATGAGGCACTCCCTCTTTAGATACCCCTCTGAAACCATCACCTTTGGAACTGGAGTGTTTTGTCGTCTCTCCACCACCGCACGCTCCAGAAGGCTCAGCTTCGATCATTGCTTCACCACTGTCGGTGGTACTTCTCGCCAGTACTGTTTTCTCTTCAGGTGTGTACGAATACTGCCACCCCGAAGCCTCCGTTAACAGGGTGAGCAGCATAGGGCTTCCCAAGTTGCTCCTGGCGACACACTGCAAGTGATCCTGTAGTTCACGCAGGTCCCCGCCAGACGGACCTCCCTCGCTCTGAAAGCACAAACATTTTGATGT
>SDVV010027116.1:0-12154 GCA_016164225.1 Gammarus roeselii | reverse complement strand
TATATAGCTTTATAGTGCCTATAAAGTGTAAATAACATTTTTATATATATTGACAACTTTTAAATGATATCATTCATTAGGGAGCTCAAGACTTTCATTATTTTTGTTCCTGGTAGCTACACCTTAGTGGTATGCTATTTTTCTTTGTGATATAACATTGTTTAGTACATGCAACCAATATGTCTGCCTGTATGAGGCAGGCAGAATGGTATGTGATTATCTTCCCTATCACACATTGTTAGCCAACTATGTTTTGTGTGCAGCCTTTCACCCTCTGCTACTGAGGCCATGAGGACACCCGTCTTCAGGAAAGACTGGATCTAAAACTCAGGCCCGATCCAGGAACCTGGACAAAAGTTTCCCCCAAGATAAATCCCTCTGGGACCTATTGACGCCAAACAAGATTTCAACTGTCTTTACTATCAAATCTTTTTTTCCCCTTCTATATTTTCCTTGGACAGCCATAACCCAGTTAAGTTTGGGAATTATAGTCAAGAAAAGATATACCTGTACCTTTATTGTCCTTGTGTCTGTTTATTGGTGCTTGCCCATAATACTCAACCTCATATGTGGAAAAGGATAGATAACCTGGAGTCAGATTGTGCCTCGAAAGTGGAAGCACCAATTTACTGGAATTGATATCGCTCACAGAAGCTCATTCACTATTAACTTTTTGTGAAACCAAAAAAAGGGTAAATTAACCTTCATTAATCAACATTCAACTTTACAAACACATAAATGTCCATACAATTGGTATTAAAATAGACTGGTAAGCATTATTTTGCTCATGGTGCTCATTCAAATAGACCGAATCATGGGAGCCGACATATCTAAAATGTAAGTTTCAGACAAAACAAGTTTAAACTGTCCCGCTAGCGGCAACATTGAGTAAGCTTGCTGCAAGGCACGGAGAGCCAAAACACTCATTCGTTAAACATTTTTGGTGTGTGTGTTCCTGCTAGAAAAACTGGGTAATATCTTCAATGTATGTTATAGTTCAATAACAGCTACTTTTTGAGCAATTAGGGGGGCCTATAATATGCATGTAAACATGTATATAAATATTTTGTCAATTTGTGGACTGGTCAGTCCAGAGTACAGCACCAGACTGAAAGTGATGTGGCCTGATTTGGTGATTATTGTAAATAGTGTAATATAGGTAGACAAAATAGAAATATTTGAACGCAATCTTAGATTATACATGCTCTTTCCTAATTTTGTAGGATGAATAATGTAATAAACCATGTGGCAGCCAAGCCTGGCTGTATTTTGTGTCAGCTAGAGAAGAATTTCAGCAGGTATATATTCCCTATGAACCCTGCTGAATCATAATTCCACACATATTTGATAGGCAGTGTTATAATTGACCAAATGGAATTCCATTTATGAATGAAGTTCCATAACAGGCAATTCTAAAATGTGACGAATCTTTACCACTCAACGGAGCCAGTCCCTCCATTACTCAATTTCAATATAAGTCCCTCCATTCTTTTATTTCGATAACGATTTATGCTGACTACTTAACTAGACTTGTGGGTACCAGACTGAGCCTAAGTTTTCCATTCAATTAAAGGCAAAATTAGTTGCCTGCGTCTTTAGTGGGTATTTAATGGTGTTGGTAATATCGATTGTGGGTAAAGTTACCCGTTGGCAAACCAAAACGTTAATAACGTGAACTTCTGTGAGCGATGATAATTCAAGTGGAACAATCTGACTCCAAGTTTATGACATTACATTTCACAAATGAGGTTGAGTATTATGGGCAAGCACCAAAAAACAGACACAAGGGAAATAACAGACAAAGGTAAGTAAAATCTTTGGTATTAATCCCAACTTAACTGTAAGAAGACATCCAAGGTAGTATAGAAGGGGAAAAGAAGGGAGATAGGAAAGCCGGCAACAAAATCCCGGTGGGCGCTGCTTCACAGCGGGTAATCTTAATTTTTTTTCAATTTTTGTGACCCAGTCGAGAATTTGGTTTTTATCTCGCCTGAAGTGGGTTGCCGTGCAATGGAGGTAGTGTTCTCTTTATGGCCTTGGTTCACAGGAGGGATGAAGGCTGCACATAAAAACATTTTTGGCTAAAAAAGTGCCACATGGGAGATAATCACATGACATTCTGCCTGCCTCATTCAGGCAGACAAATTGGGTGCATGCAATAAAATAGGATATCAGAAGTAAGAAAATATCATACCACTATGGGTGTAGCTACCAGGAATAAAAAAATGGGAGTCTTAAGCTCCATGATGCAAGAATCTTATTCGCTTTAATTTTTATTTTAATGACCCAGAATTATGCATTCTGGGTGTATGATAGTTGCAAGAGATGTCATCCATTAAAAATGTGCAGGAGATGTCCTCCATTAGAAATGCAAATCCGTTCAACGGTGGTGGTGAGAGGGAGTGCCTGCTTTGTGCTCCCAGAGTTTGTGACCCGTTCAGAGGGTGGTGATTATATTAGTGCTGATGCACTGCACAAGAGGTGTATGAGATCCTGGTGCACATTTTGAATCTACTTATGGGCTCTGAACAAAAGAGGTACAAATAAAATAGTGTGTTTTGTGAGCTAAACTCTTGACACAGGCCACCAAGTGAAAATGGCGCGAGAATAGCGCCTACAGAGCGTGTGACTTGAAACCAGAAGCACTAACACAGTGAGAGATGGCACCAAAAAGCAAGAATGTCAGCAGTGCAGGTGGAGGTGAGTATAACGTACAATTAAATGATGTACTATGTTTTCTGAGAGCAAGAAGAAACGTCATTCCGATAGACGATCTGGTTGCAATAGCCATGACAACATACGGTACGGAGGCAGCAAAGGAGGCTATGCAATTGTATGTAAATGTTCAGCCCCAGGCTCCAGACACAGCGCCATCTAGGGGCGGAGAGAGACTGTCGTCCCGTCGAGGTGCCTCAACAGCGCCTGAGACTATTTTAAAGACTATACTACGTCTGAAGAGTGAAGATGACCCGCGTATTCCGCTATTTGCAGCAGTTGACATTGATAAAGTCCCCTCTGTTGACTTGAGAAATATTGATGCAGCTCATATTATTGCCCAAACTCGTGACGTCAGAATCGAAAATTCGTCCCATACTGAAACAATTTAGAAGATTCAACAGGCACTAGATGAGGTACTTAGCCTTGCCAAAGTCCCTCGTAGGTGTGACTGCAATGCTGATAGGATAGCAACAATTCTTGCCGAGAAAAAAGCGTCCAGTATCTTAGAAGGTATCCATGAACCGATGGCAACTGAAGGCCTTCAGAGTGGTCGTACGTTTGGCAAAGCCGTATCTGCCGTGCCTCAAGACAAGTCAGCGCAGCGCACTATGATAGCGCGACCAGCTGTTCAACCGGCCTCACCACCATCACTGATACCACAACAACAGACTCAGTTGCCCACTCTCTCGCTCTCGCGAGCACAATCACCATCATTAACACCACTAAGCCCCCTAACGCCACCATCAGCACCGACATCACTACTTCAACAACAGCTGAAGGCGAACAACTCACGTAAAACCCAATACAGTGACATGGTACGACAGAAAATATCTTCACAAAGTCACGACTTACTAAGCACTAAGGATGATAAGCAAACGTTGCCCAGCAATCAGGAGGGATTCACGGATGTGTCGGCAATTAGGAAGAAAAAATTGTTGAAGAAGATCCCTAACGTGAAGATAGGTAATGGGCGTACTCTTCAGGAGAGTTTCGCGACTAATGACACTGCAAAACTCTTCGTGTCACTACCGTATCCTGGAACGAGGTTTCCTCTTAGATGAATGAAGGAACGTGTGAAGCAGCATCTTGACGAAGAAAAATCGTTCAAGTGCAAGAAATGTCTGAGCACAAGAGGGAACACGTCACAATTTGAGATATATGGGGACGCAAATCCACTGGAGTCCGTGCTCTTTGACGAGTACATTCGGGAAGTGAAAACCTGCCAACAGCTTTTCAAGACCAACGTGCGCTTACCAAATGACTACGACCTGGCAGATGAACAAAGCGAAGCAGATGTTAGAGAACGGATTAGGGAGATACAGGTAAAGAGTGAAAGGCGCTTAAGGGACCCAGTTCAGGGCGCGGCAGCTATATAATGGAGGTCAATAACGGTAGCAGAACAGAAGTTCAAATTGCCTCTCTGAATTGTTTTCACTTAGCGGGACGTTGTGAAACCTATGTCGCAGACCTCTGCAAAACAACTCAGTTAGTGGCTTTGCAGGAGACGTGGCTTCATCCCTGGCAGCTTGATTTACCGTCCTCTCTGGGAGAAGAGATAGCTTCATTCTCAATTTCCTCTGTCGATGAGACGAGGGAAATCAGGGTGGGGAGACCACATGGGGGTTTGATATTCATTTGGCAACAATCTCTGAGCCCACATATAAAAGTTAAGAAATGCGATTTCAATAGAATCCTGGATCTGAGCCTTACATTAACGAGACTTCTGTTCTGTTCTTAAATGTTTACTTCCCTGTCAACTCCGGTGAAAATCTGGAGGAATATCTCATATGCATGGGTGTTCTTAGGGGTATATTGGAGAAAAGGAAAGAGCAACAAGTGTGTATTTTAGGAGATTTTAATGCCCCACCACACACAAAAAGGTTAATTGAGATTGATGAGCTATTTGCTGAGCATAATCTTGCATTTCAGGACACAAGGCTGATGCCAGCGGACACGCACACACATGTGAATCATGGTTCTCTTTCCACCTCATAGAGCGATCATATTGCTTTGTCCTCGCTGTTATTAGATACAACAATTTCCTGTCACTTGCTGCCCGGTGTCGCCTGCTCGGATCACCGTGTTTTAGAGGTAACTTTGAGTGTAAAGGAAATGCAGACTCCCAGACAACCTACCTCTCGCGAAGTTAGGACGATTGATTGGAATTTTAATAACGAGAGACTACTGGACAGATTATATACTGAGCTCGATGTCCTTCTTGCAAATATTCCTGATAGGCTTCTCAGAGTTAATGAAGGTGTCAATAACGTAAGATTGAATGATCTGTATGACTGTACGAGGCAGTGTATATTAATTGCAGGACGGCGTGTTTTTGGCAGTAGAAAACCGAGCAAATATAACGTCCCAGGCTGGAATGAACGAGCACGAGAACTGAATTATGTTGTACGAGACGCCGTATTTAATTGGAATATTGCTAAAGGCCTCGCGGAGGTCAACTTGCGGTAGCAATGAGGATAGAAAAAGTCACGGTTTCGTAGAGAACTCGCGTTCTTGAGAGAGAACGAGCAACAGTTGCGTGCGCAGGCTCTTCTAGCAAAATTGCGAGAAGGTAAAAGTAAAGATTTCTGGAAAGAAATTCGGTCACTTAATCCTATAAAGGAAGCACTTTCACTGGGAAGTGCTTCCCAGTGGAAAGCAAGTATTGCAAGGGTCTTGGAGGAGCAATTCCAGCACATTGCTAATTCTTTTGACACGGAAGAGAATAGAGGTTGGGTGTAAAACGCCCTCGATAATGTTCCTACTGTTAACGAAATGGTTTCAGTGGCAGAGGTTAGGAGCATTGTTAAAGGCCTCAAAAGTAACAAAGCTGTTGAAAATGACGACATACCGAGTGAAATGTTCAAGAATACTTTCCACAGACTGCATGCAGTGCTTGCTCTCTTCCTTTCGGGCTGCATTCATGTCAAGGAGCTACCAAGAGAGGTAATGCATGTAACTGTGATTCCTCTTCTGAAATGTAAAACAGAGGACCCATCTGACATAAATAATTATCGCCCCATTGCTATTGCCACCTCAATTTCCAAGGTTCTTGAACAGGTTATTCTTGCAAGATTGCAAACATTTCTGTCTACTGCAAACAGTCAGTTTAGATTCAAAGAGGGCCATGGAACTGAAATGGCAATTTTCGCATTGAAACAAACTGTTGAGTATTACAGATGTAGAGACTCGCCTGTTTTTCTGTGTTTTTTAGACGCGAAGAATGCTTTTGATAGAGTAAACCATTGGACTTTCTTCAGAAATTTAATTGAGAGAGGAGCCCCTCTTCATATTGTGCACTTGCTTGTATTTTGGTACAGGGAACATGAATTCTTATTGCGATGGGGCAGTTCGAAATCGGCCACTTATCATTGTACGAACGGAATTAGGCAGGGAGGTCAGCTATCGCCACTGTTGTATACCGTGTACACTGATGAGTTAAATTACCTTCTATGTATAGAAAACCAAGAGTGTCATGTCACCAACTGTTGTGTTAACAATCTTAGTTATGCAAATGATATGGTGTTGTTAGCACCGACTTTCTCATCATTGCAAAAGCTTCTTGATATCTGTAATAAATTTGCTGAACCTCATGATATTGTATATAACACTGCAAAAACTGTATGTATGTTAGTTAGACCGAAGGATCCTAGTTACTACCTATCAACTGAGATAAAACTAGGCGGTGTTGCACTGGATTATGTGGATGAATTTCAATATCTAGGGCACATCATCACAGCAGATTGCACTGACGACAAGGATGTTGCAAAGCAAACAAGGCGGCAAAATGCAGTTGGTAACATCCTGATACGCAAATTCTCGTTTGCACCAAGGGAAGCTAAAATCCAGCTTTTCAACTCATATTGTTACCCGATTTATTGCAATGCGCTGTGGAGAAAATACTTTCAATATAGCGCGAGGAAATTGACAGTGAGTTATAATGACACATTTAGATAGCTGATGCAGGTCCCTCGCTCGACGTCAACGATCAGAGTTTTTGCTGAAAACCAATCCGATCACATCAAGGTATTGTTCCGTAAAGCGACACACAGCCGTATGACTCGAGTTATGAATTCCCCAAATGAAATCATCGTTGCAATCTGCTCTGGTGATGCGCTCGCTGCCTCGTCATTGTTAAGGCGATGGAAAGAATTACTATACGCATGGGCAGGATAGAGTTGTATGCCGTAACTTATTTTCAGTTGTGTGCGATATTTTATGACTTTGTTCGCACTGTAACCCTTAAATAAGAAGTCTCAATTGGAATACTATGCCATTATGGTTGGAAGCAGTTTTGTACTAGCTGCACGGAAATGTTGTTGCTACCTACAGAGAGATGCAACAATGAGATCAAAAGATGCGATTGCTTAGTAATAATAGTGCTTGTGATGCACGTATAATGTGTTAAGTGTTATTAGGATAATGTAGGGCCAATTAAAAACCTCTACAGGTGAACTTAACGCAGTCTAGAAAAAGAGATCTTAGTCCTTGGAACAAAAGGAATTATTCCACAGCCCTATCCCCGGGGGCCCAGATAGGCTACCCGGGGAGCACCACCATTGGGTGTTCACAGGACCAAGAGTTAAAAGAAACGGTCCTCATCAAGAACGTCACAACATGCCCTGGATTCAGCTTTCGCAGTCATCCCGGCAGAAGGCGTCATTCTTGGATGCCAGGTTCAAGACCTAGTTGGGGCAGCCCCAACAATGGTGCCCCACGATTATTGTCTTCGATTCTTGGTCTCCGGAGGAAACCACCATAACTAGCTACGTTTCCTACTGCCGATTTGATTGTCATGCATTGACCAAAATTTTTAATTCACGAATCAATTCTTGGGGCAAATTAACTGCCTTCTTATTCATTCCCTTCCCATTCTCTTGTTGTCACACTTGAAAATCTGGTGTATCTGAGACTGAAAAGCCATCGTAGCTGCTGCACAACCTTGAAAATAATGCGACACACTGACTAGGTGACCGACCCGTTATTTCATTCATTATCAAATATATAAACGAAATGGTACCATGCAATTGTAAGTACCGCTTGAATGAATATAACTAGTAGACACCATTATATAAACATCTGAACTAATTTATTTAGAGTGAATTCTACACCATTATATAAACATCTAAACTACTTTATTTAGAGTAAATTCTATTCACATCGAAAACTAGTCTATCAACCCATAAAACTAAAGTGTAAAATAATAAAGTTATGAACGACTTAAATTGATCTCCTGCTGCTCTCTCGTCTTTTAGCTGCAAACCCAGTACGTGACTGCTCGTGAGCTTTGAAAGACGAGAGAGACAGGGTCATTGATAGACCACAGAATTGAATCCAGCAAAAATCGCGACGTTACGCGGAAGGGTTGACTATACTGACTTCATATACCTAATTTAATTTATTACTCAGAAGGAATTTACGACGTTTGTTCTATTTGTTCTAGAGAGAGATGCAACTAGGTGCAGGGGGAAAGATTGAGTGAAGTTCTATGTAATTACATATGTTGCATAAGGTAAAAGTTATAAAAAAAAGAACGACGGCAGTACAAACAATAACTGTGACGCAAGTCGAAATAATGATGGAAGAATGTCGATACGGAGTTGAGAAGTAGAAGATGCGTGCTGGTAGTTGAATAGCGGCTGAGTTGTCTCCAGGACACGACTGCCTCTAGAGTTGTGCAGGGTGAATGTGATGTGGTGGTGGAGTGCTATATACATGCCTGCAATTTAGGTAGAGTCCAGCTAGGAACGCAGACTTGCCCGGTGAACAGAAAAGTAAAAATTGTCGAATAGCTGAGTGCAGCGCATCCTTCCGTGGTAGAGATGGCCACGGGAGGTGCGAGAGCGCGTGTCCTCTTCAGTGGCTGGTTGACAGTGTACTGCCTGTGTTAGGCCGATGCATGTGATGGTGGCAGGGCACCGCAGAGCATGTTGTCTTACTCTGCATTTGGTCAAACGTATGATACAGCACAGTGTAAATTGAACGTTGACTGCGTGAAATGAATGCTGAAAACAGTACATGTTCTGACTCTAATTATATACGAAAAATAAATTAATATAACCGTAAAAGTCTGTTAAGGTTTTATAAGAACATCAACCTATTATAACATAGCTCACTTGTTAATTTAGCACTTCTATGAATGTCCTGGGTCTAACAGCTAAGGAACAAGTTGAGTGAAGTACAGCTGGGCGAGAGAGCCGGAGTGTAAGAAGGCATAGCTGCCTATAAGTGAACGTTGCAACAAATGTGAACCCAAAATAGCACGTGATAATTCGAAATGAAATGCTTGAAGAAGTAATGATTTGACGTAGGAAATAATTACACTCATAATAATTGAATTTAGTTAAGGGAATGGATGACTTTTATCATGAGTAAAAGCATGATGTTATTTGATGATGTACGATTGGTTTGTTTGAATGCATGATAACGTAGCTTGATAATTGTCTCATCATAGCATAGCCGGAAAGGTCTGGAATGTGGTGCAGCAGTGATAGTTGTTTTTGTATTTTGACGACCAAGGCATTTAGTAATAGAGAGGAAATAATGAACTGTCATCGAGAAGTCTGGAGGGAACGTCACTTCAGAGATGGTAGCTGTAGATGTTTATCGTTTTCGGTTAATTGATTGTAAGCGATGGCAAAATGCCCACCCAAGCTGTTCAAGAGGCAAGGTCGTAGAGCCTGCCAAACCAACATTAATTTTGCGCCTGCCAACCGCTGGGTTTGACCTCTGGGTTTCTTAACCTCTGTGAAAAGATAAAATGAAGGGCTTCCTCTTTGGGACGCCGTTGGGGCGCTACGTCTGGGCTGAGGGAGAACACACCAACTGGGCGTCTCCACCTACTGGGCTATGCAACTAATGGAGTCTCCTCTGGGCTTCCTCTGGGCTTCCTCTGGGTTTGGCAAGTTCAGAGCCGCGTCGGAACACACGTCTTCACTTCCAGGCCACATCACACACCTGGGCGACACCCACCCCGGAACCTTATAGCGGGCAGACTTACCTAGGCGCCTCTTACCCTTTACACCGACTTGGGACAGTTCCTGAACAGCTGATCAGACAGACAGAAGTAGATTTACACGCTGAAGATGCCAAAGATGAACCTGCAAACAACGGGCTATAAGTTAGCCATTATATGAATACCTGAACATCCCCAGACCCCCAGCGTGGCCCACCCCATCTCGAGTCTAGGCTGGAAACGCTCAAGGGAGTCACGCTCACATGGCAATTACAGTGTGGCAAGGATGAGATCTCATTCGGAGGATCTAGACTTAATATGGTGAACTACATGATGGGCCTAAATATATGACTGCCCTTCAGCACATGTGCTATGGCATGTTACACAAGATAAACGTGTGTGAGAAACTCGGAATGCATAGCATGAGGTTGCTCGATGAGCATATTTACACCTGAAACATATATAGCATAGACATGGTTTATGTAATATTTGAGTTACAGGTGACTGCAAGAATTAAATAAGCTGTAGTTATTACAGTAGTGAGGCGCTGGTAGGACATTTGTAGTAGAGGAAAACATGTACTGTAATTATAGTAGAGCGAGAGTACAGTAGGACAGCTATAGCAGAGACAATAGCAGGTAATTAGCTGCTGCCCACGCACGTGCGTAATTACTCAATATTGCAGCAAGTTTTAGATTAGCAGAGAGCTATGTTACAATATTTTGGTGTTCCTATAAAACATCAGTAAATTTTTACGTGAATGTAAGAACTACGTTCATTCATCGTATAGTTTACTTGTTGTTGGAACGTGTATTGTTTGAACAGCCAACGTTCAACTTCCAGTAAGTACGTCGGTATGTATGTCTGTGTAGCGGCCAATTGATACCTTTGGGCCGTCTCGCCCAGAGGTTGCTCTGCACTCTGCCCCACTCCAGTCAGAGGCCGTCCAACAACGCGCCCCAAGGCGTCCGCGTTTTGGACTCTGCCTCACGCCAGTCAGAGGCTGCGCAACCATCGCGCACTTCCTCCAACGCTAACCGTCTTTCACACCAATTACGTTACCGATATGGGGTAAAGATTGAGTTCATCAGTCGCGTCAAACCCAGCCTTGCGGTGTTCGCCAGAATTGCTTCAATACTGTCTAACTCAGCTCAACTCCGTCGAATCAAGTACTCAACTGAACTCCGCTAAATCTAACACTCAACACAACTCCGCCGAATCAACCACTCTACTCAACTCCGCAAAATCAACCACTCAGCTTAGCATGCACGCTAAACATTCAACACAACGCCGCAAGGATCAGCCCTCAACGCACAGCTCGTTCGCCGGGCGTCAACGCTGGCCGGAAATCCTGCTATATGTTGTAGAAACCACCTGCGCTACACGCCTTTATTGTTTAATCATCCAGTAGTTGCCCGCTCGGTCGGGCAATTCTTGTTGGTCATTGTATGTTGTCCTTCATGCCGCGCGATTCCTTCCTTGTCATATCTGGTTGACCATTCTAGGGCGGTATTCAACATTATTCACTAGCCAGCGATGCAACGTCGTAACTGCGTTAGGTTGTCAACCATACTTCGGCCCTTTGAAGTGTTCCTCGTCGCCAACCTATCCTTGAACAATGCGTGTGTTTATCTACCGTCATAGTGATCCTTGAAATCAATTTTTCATACATTTCCTCTATCTGAGACCTACGTCCCATTTTGTATTTTGTAAATAGTCGATTTTACATTTTGCATTTGTTTATTCTCAACAACCATGTCCATATACTGTACCTTCCAATAACCGCATGTAACTATTACCAAGGTCTCGCCGCGCAGAATATGTATACCCTTCCAATATCAATGCTAAACAACTCCTGTCGATGATCCTTTCAGTCGATGATCCTTTGCAGTTTCAAAACTGCAAAGGATAGATCAAAATGTAGAGTCAAGTGCAGATAATTGTTATGCATTGTATAAAACAGTGACTGAATATCATACATAAGATAGGTTAGGTTAAGTTTTTTGATGATTTACTAGATCAGAATTGGATGTGTGTGTATCAAACTGCAAAGGACTGATCAAAATGTAGAGGAAAGTGGGGCTATGTATCATGCATCGTATAAAACATTGACTGAAAAAAACGTACAAAAAGTTAGTTTAGGTTAGGATAGGATGATTACTTCTTTTAACAAAACATAAAATGAAGCTGATGCACATAGAATATCTTGTATCAACAGTAAGGATGTTGTTCAATAGGAAAGGTTAGGTTGGGGAGGTAATAATGTGTCTGGCAGTGTATGGGAACCCTTTTGCGAAATGTGTGTGTGTGTGTGTGTGTAAATGGTGACATTTTTACCGACATCGACCGTAAATATGTCTACATTATACTTTCGGGTATCAAAGTCACAAATTTTTGGGTATCTTAGTCAGCTTTTAAGTCACTAGTTTTCTGGTTACTAGTTTTATGAGGTACTTTCAATTGCATGGTACCATTGTGCTTATA
>SDVV010027115.1:0-12154 GCA_016164225.1 Gammarus roeselii | reverse complement strand
TGCGTCGACACATGTTTCCACCCAGTGACGCTAACGACCCTGTATAAATGCATTGTGTCGACACATGTGCAGACACAGGGACGCTAACGACCCTGTATATATACATTGTGTCGACACATGTGCCGACACAGTGATGCTGACGATCCTGTATAAGTATGTGAAAGTATATATAAAATTTGACTCAAATTTGTACACATTCAGTTAACGATCTGCTTTCGGTGTAGAAGGATGTCGCCAAGTTTGAAATGGGAATATTTTAAGCGAAGGGATAATGCGGGGGTAGGTGTTATTTGCAGTGTAAAGATAAAACTTGCAAATCAAGCTCCACGTTAAGGGTGTTGGCATCATCTCAGAGGACATCATTATCTTGAATGTGATTATCTTGATAAATGAACAAGGAAATACAAGCTCTAGAGAAGCAATCTGGTGTATTGATGGAACATAAAAAACCGGACCTGGGTTTCCAAAATAATGATAAAAACAGTGCTCAACAGGGTGCGAGAAGTAAAGAAAAATCTTCACCTATAACAACAAAACGCAGAACGTATAACGATTGGGTGAATTGGGGGGAGTACATCCAAACCATAGACCAAATGGAAAATATATGGAAATATGGGAAAAACGTAGGAGACTTAAAGTGGAATGGACACCAGTAACAGTGATTTTGAAACATGTGACAGTGATACCAACGATGTGACATGTGAAGAAAAACCTTAAAAAGTTGTAAAAAAATGAAATATCAAATGGGGTAATAAAACGGTAACATGTATAAGAAGTGTAAAATTGTACGATAAAATCAAATGTATATATGACTTTGTTTCAAAATTGATGTAAATGAAACATGAATCATGAATCATGAATGAATCATGTCTCAAACGGTTGAGTGCTAGGAGAATTATGTATATATCGGAACTCTGCGGGAATATAGTAAATAGGAATGTTGGCGCCTGTGAGAAAAATATCGATGTCATGAAAATGCAACTATATTTAAAAAATTAGCGTCTAGCAAACGAAGTTTTGGTTACAAGGATAGGTTTTGAAGTGGTGCACACACTACTTCCAAAGGTATCCGTCTATGTAGAATGTTTACTAAGGATAGTAGTCTAGAGCCCAATAGACCAGAGGAAAAACACACCCAGATGATAAATCATTCATTAGTATGATGACGCGGAACGTTCAGGTGAGAAATAAAGCTTTTCATCAATAAAGAATACGTCGAATGCCTGTATATATCTGAATTTGTTTTAAAATTGTTCGTAATGAAACATGAGGAGAGAGAATCATGTCTCCTAAGATTGTAAAAAAATCCGACCTCTCATGTTTCATTACGAATAATTTTAAAACAAATTCAGATATACATTCAATTTTTATTATGCAATTTTACCCTTTTCATACTTGGCATCCTTCCATTACCCTATTTGATAATTCGGTTTCCTTCAACGTTCGAGATTTTTCATGCATTTTATCACGGTTTGATACCGGCATATATCGGCATATGCCGGCATATGCCGGTGTAATGTAGCTGTATTCACGGTTTGATCCCGCCATATGCACGTCGATAATGGAGTCAGAGAAACGTGAAGAACAAGCGGAGACGTGCGTATCGTTTCAGAATGAATCTCAAAAATTTGTTTACGAGTTTGGATGAAAACACTCCGAAAATGATTTAGCTTGGTTCGAGGATATATTGACATGTGATGGAGATTTCAATTATCTACAAATGCGGAGAACAAGAATCACAAGAGCAGGAACTATTATCCATAAATGGAAGGACAATGAAGAAAACAGGATTTGGGTGACTGATTTCAAACATTTCAGTCGTATGTAACAGAGATAAAAGGAAATAAAAAGGTTTATCTTCAAATTGATATGTCTCAAGCAGAAAACTTCCACACATATAAGAAAGTTGGGTGAGAGGAAAATAAATTATATTTAGTGAGTGAAGAAAATCTGAAGCGTATGATGGAGTTTCTCTCGGATAAAGATTGGAGGTACATCGAATTTGATATAATTAAAGTTCGCACAGAAGACGAAGAAGAACATTTATCGAAATGCGGGGATCTACATTCATGGAGTTACGGGGATGGAGCTGGTTTCCGTATTCATATCAAAGATATGGTGGACTATATGAAGGAATTTGAGAGGAGACTGCTACAAAGTGATGATGGGTACGGTTGTATGTACGCACCATGTTGATACACGAATGCATAAACATTGATGAATCCAGCAAGATCTGTAATTACTACTGATAAAAAACAATAAAACTAAGAAAATTCCTAAATTAAATTGTTTATATTTTCCTAAAAACTCAAAGGATTGGCGACGAATTGCATACACAGTGTCAGACGGAGGTAACATCGAAATTGTCGAAGTCGGTAGGAGAATATTTTTCAAGGGGTGCAACGCTACCCATAAACCTAACTCAGGGTAAATGCTATGTATGTGTGACAGAATAATGAGATATAAATCAGAATCCGATGAGAAAAATGCTCAGTCAATATTGGGATTCTGTTGTGGAAGTAATGGGGTGATAGGGGTCTGTAAATGTTGCCAAGAAGAAATAAAATTGAATAAACATAAATCCACGAGTAACATGTGGAGATATTTGAAACGCTGTCATCGTGAAGAGTATGAAGAAAATAATAGAAAGAAAAAAGGTATATTATCTGTGCAAGTCGTGAGAGGATGAAGTGTCAGGAGATATTGACGAAAAATGTGGTAGACCTAGTAAGAGATGAAGATCCGTTTGTATGATGATGGAAACAGATATGAATTACTTGTAACATTCATTCCATTTAAGGATGAAAAATCTGACCTCTCTGGTAACATATATGAGTCAAGATTGAATGCGAAGTAGAAATAATTAGGTGTAAGTTATGAAAGCTGCAAAAGGTTAGAACAAAAAAATGTTGAGTCAAGTGGAGATATTTGTTATGCATTGAATAAAACAGTGACTGAATATCGTACATAAGTTAGGTTAGGTTAGTTTTTCGATGATTTAGAAGTTCAGAATGGGATGTGTGTATCATACTGCAGAGGATTGATCAAAAATGTAGGAATAAGTGGAGATATGTATTATGCATCGTAAAAAATCAAAGACTGAATACCGTACAAAAGTTAGGTTATGTTAGGTTTATGATGATTTACTAGATCAGAATTGGATGTGTGAATCAAACTGCAAAGGATTGATCAAAATGTAAAGAAAAGTGGAGTTAGGTTAGGTTGCGTAGGTATCAATGTATCCGGCAGTGTAAGGTAACCCTTTTGCAAAAAATGTGTGTAATTCCGACATCACACCGACATCGACCGTGAATACGCCTACATTATACCACCATATGCCGGCATATGCCGGCATATGACGGGATCAAACCGTGAATACAGCTACATTATACCGTCATATGCCGGCATTTGCCGGTATATACCGGTATCAAACCGTGATGAAATGCATGAAAAATCTCGAACGTTGAAGGAAACCGAATTATCAAATGGGGTAATGAAAGGATGTCAAGTATAAAAAGTGTTAAACTGCATAATAAAAACTGAATGTATATCTGATTTTGTTACAAAATTAGTGGTGATGAAACATGAGGAGAGAGAATCATGTCTCCTAATATTGAAAAAAATATCCGACTTCTCTGGTAACATTTATGACTCGAGATTGATTGCGAAGTAGAAATAATTAGGTGTAAGTTATCAAAACTGCAAAGGATAGATCAAAATGTATAGTCAAGTGGAGATATGTATTATGCATCGTATAAAACATTGACTGAATACCGTACATAAGTTTGGTTAGTCTCGGATAGGATGATTACTTCTTTTTACATAACATAGCATGAAGCTGATGCCTATTAAATATCTTGTAACAAACAGCATGGGATGTTGTTCAATAGGTTAGGTTAGGTTGACTTGGTATTAATTTATCCGGCAGTGTATGGAAACCCTTTTACAAAAAAGTGTGTAAATGCCAACATTATACCGACATCGACCGTGATAACGCATACATTATACTAGCATATGCCGGCACATGCCGGCATATGCCGCCATATGGCGGGATCAAACCGTGGATACGCCTACATTATACCGGCATATGCCGGCATATGCCGGCATATGCCGACATATGCTGACATATGGCGGTATCAATCCGTGATAAAATGCACGAAAAAAAACGAACGTTGAAGGAAACCGAATTATCAAATGGGATAAAAAAGGGCGTCGATTATAGGAGGTGTAAAAATTGCATAATAAAATCAAATGTATACTTGACTTTGTTTCAAAATTATTGTTAATGAAGCATGAGGAGAGGAAATCATGTCTCCTAAGATTGAAAAAAATCCTACCTCTCTGGTAACATATATGACTCGAGATTGATTGCGAAGTAGAAATAATTAGGTGTAAGTTATCAAAACTGCAAAATATAGATCAAAATGTATGGTCCAGTGGCGATTTGTATTATGCATCGTATAAAACATTGACTGAATACCGTACATAAGTTAGGTTAGTCTAGGATAGGATGATTACTTCTTTTAACATAACATAGCATGAAAGAATATACCAACAATAACGTTAGGAGAAATGTATGTGGACAGTGAAATCATCATTGGAAAAACTTCAGTCATCGCCAAGATTCGATCCTGCGATCCTGCGACGCAGGATCGAATCTTGGCGATGACTGAAGTTTTTCCAATGATGATTTCACTGTCCACATACATAGCATGAAGCTGATGCCTATTAAATATCTTGTGAAAAACAGCAATTGATGTTGTTCTATAGGTTAGGTTAGGTTGCGTTGGTATTAATGCATCCGGCAGTGTATGGAAACCATTTTACAAAAATGTGTGTAAATGCCATTATTATACCGACATCGACCGTGATACGCCTACATTATACCACCATATGCCGGCATATGCCGGCATATGGCGGGATCAAACCGTGAATACAGCTACATTATACCGGCATATACCGGTATATGCCGGTATCAAACCGTTGAAATCCACTTGAGTAATTGTCTCTATGTGGTTACAGACCCTATAAGCAATTGACCAAAACGTTTCTTAAAATTGGATTCTGACGATTCTCTGAAAAATATATACATGAAAATGGAAAAAAGGCATTTGCTTTCAAAACTCGTAACGACCGCACATCCAGAGATAAAATCGCTAACTGTCATAGCTAAATTGAAACCGACTTGAGTAATTGTCTTTATGTGGTTATATACCATCTTATTCCTTCACAAAGCATATATGTAGTCCCTATCTCCATGGCTGTTTTTGTAGCATCTATCTCGCGCGACTGACTCCCCTCCCCTATTCCCCGGGCATATTCGTAGTACCTATCTCCAGGGCATATTTGCTCCGCGGATCTCCAGGGCATATTTGCTCCGCGGATCTCAGAGGAATTTCTGCTCCGCGGATCTCCCGGTCATACATGATCCGCGGATCTCCAGGGCATATTTGCTCCGGTATACTCTAGTATGTCCACGTCTTCAGGTTGTTTTCTCTAAAATTCCTAATATATAAATTATCCTTATTTGTAATTGTTCTAATTTAACCATGCAATAAATTATTAAATATATACTTGAACATGTTTCATTGTCCATTGTCGTACGGATTAAAAATACGTGAACGTAAACCCTGCAACCGCTCCCAAAATGATGAAAATAGATTGATGTAAATGTTCCTTATATGTATATGTACCTAACATGTAACTATTGAATAAAAAAATATGTGATAATAACGATGACTTCGACACGAAATAAAACGATATATACAGCCAAATCGATTACATACTACAATACCATATACCTATAAAAAAGAATAAGCTCCTTCACATACGGCCAATTCGAATTGCAGATAAAAAACTCAACAGAGAACATACAAAACTGAATGAAATTTTCTAAACGCTCAAAGCGAGAAGATCAATCTCCACCATATCCAATCAAAGAACTATCGTGAAAAAGTTGCCAGGACATGTGACTGATTTACATAGGTGAAACATATAATAAATGGTGTGGAATAGTTCTACACGAACACGCTAACCTATATACAAAATATGATGAAATTACTCTCCAACTCAGTCCAAAACTGGGTGAAATTAATATTTCTTTAACTAAAGTAGCCACGGCTTAATCATAAAAGAATGTCATATATACGAACATATAAATACCAAAATTATGCAATAACCGACCAATTATGACAGAAAAAATTGTGCCACATGGAAGATGCAACCTATGTAAAATGTTCTTAAAATTCCTATAACTGTATGAGATAACTATTCAGAATTTCATAAGAAATTCAAATTCAACATATATCAATAGATCATTACTGAGTATACATACACAGTTTAATAACTCACAATAAATCCATATCGTTCAGGTACTCTCGCTATTGGAACACCGCATCAATGGAACACCGATATATCTGGTTCAAATCTGGATAATGCGTTATTTTGGGGTAGATAGAGATTTCATTACGAAGCTGCTGCATCAGCCCAAAACACAAACATAAACTCGCCCACTACAAGACTAATAAACCATACTATACCTATAAATTAATATACATATGAAAATAACGACTGGAAAATACAGAGAACATTGCCTAAAATTCAATATCAGGCTGGTACCATGCATCCAACCACTTATAATTACACTAATCAACCTCCGAATGAGTCAATTATGCCCCAACTAGATAAGAATACAGTCATATATGTACAGAAACATACATAGATTTATAATCCAGACATAAATATGTAATGAAACATTCATTCAGAACATAGAAATAATGGCAAATCAGTCCTGAGAATAAAAATCATATAACCGATTAGAGCAGACTCACCTAATTTGCCAAAGCGCATTCGAATTTTTTGCCTAAGGTATCCCTACACCCCACCACTTCAGAAACTTGTATAACAATATTCCTACCAGAACCGAATGAATATATATAACAAACGACAGTTAGTGACCAATTATACCTCAATACAACCATTTAAAGAAAAAAAACACACATTAATCCGATAAACATAAAAATTTAATAAAATAAAAAAATCAAAAGATAAAAACTGCCCCGCCGCCCCTTGCCGCTCCCATTCCGCCCCCTCCGCGTCTCCCGCGCCCCTGATCAGTGACTCCAACCCACAAACGGTCCCGCCGCCCGACTCCGGCCATCCCCTGCCCCACCAGAAGTAAATTTATTAAGCAACATCTTATTCTTTCACAGGGCACGTTTCAGGATACTTAACACTACTCACAAGTCATGTCGCTGGTTATTGTGGTTAACATTGTATGAACAATCAAATGTTCATACACAGCGCTCACTCTTTTTGTATTCTTCCCAATATGATTGCAATATAATTTTTTATTAATACTTTCCCATGTGCATATGATACAATTTCTACATAGAATTCATAAGAGTTGGGCTGCTGTCAAACACAGAGATGACAGGTCACGCGGCTCAGGGGCTCACGTCAGGAGTTCATGCCAGGAGTGTAATGCGTGAGAAACTGTTAAGACAAGTTCGAAAGCAGCATTGCATTCAATATTGACCGTTTATGCATTCATAGATGATGGATATGTGTAGGCACTTATGCGTGTATGTATGATACCGTCCGATGTGTTTTGCCTGATGTTTTCTTAGTTCACTGTGAGTTGATTCACATTCATCACAAAGTTGGTTACCCTATTAGGCACGTCATGAAACGTCTGGACGGAGTTCCGCGTTGCCGCTTTTGTAGGTCTTTATAAATCACGAATTTCCGTCGACCAGTTGCTGATTAACTGTTATGACTAGGTAACTGATCTTCAGTCATCTTATGTAGCATGAATCTCTCTTGCCTGTATCGATATGATTTTGCGAAGGAAATATGAATAACAAGCCCTGTACAAAAGTTTTAGTTAAGCAGGCCTTCCGCGTGCTATGGAGGTGAGGCAACCGGTAGTATGTTGGATGGCGGTGCCTAGCAAAGAAGCTGCGGCAGCTACGGAGAGGAAGATCATCTTCTTCTCTGTAACTATCATCTACCTGCTCTATTAGTCGCCAGATCTCTTTGTCACTCAGTTCTGTTGGGCAAATTTGCTGCACACATAAAGTATGAAGCAAGTGCATGAAACGTTTACCCCGCGGCGTATCAGGCGGAGCGTGCTCTCATCATCACAAACTCATCCTACGACAGTCAGTCCCCCACTGGAGGTAAGAAACTCACCTCCAGTCGAGGCAACCTGTTGCCGTTGTGCTCTCACCGATGCTCATGTGAAAGTATGTAAATATGCTATTTGTAGACAAAGTAACAACTACTTTTGACATTTTATTGGACAATCATACTGATGATTATTGAATTGAAGAATCGCTTGAAGGACACAAACAGATAATGGCACATTGTGGCGTTTCGAGCGAGTATTTGGTTTATGTAGGATTTTAAACACCAAGCGTGGCATATAGAGTTAAGTTCACGTAAAAAACAGCCACACAAAAATTTATAGGTGCGCTAAAGGGAATGGTGAAATTTTCACCACTCTGTTTGCTATATGTGTGTTGATATTAAACAATATGCTAATTCTTCATTAATAACAGCTTTGTAAAAAATGAACGAAAAATCTCCTAGGAAACCTCATCTTCTCGACCAAGAATAATTCGGTCAATTTACCACGCAGAGCGTTCAAGTTCAACAGTGAATGCGGCCGCTGGTCCAAGTAATTTAACGATCACGTGATTAAGCAAAATTTAAAGATTGTTAGGAAGCCAAACGATAGCATACCAACGATCACCGGTTGTATGGAAGTTGACCTGCTCGGAGAGTTGGTGCTGAGAAGTAATCGTCCTAGAACATGTTCATACAAGCAGAATGGCAAACTATTCTCCTTCAAAACGCTGGTCATTCGTGCACATTTCTTCAGATGATAATTGTTAATACACTATAGAATTTATATTGAAATAATTTGACGCCTAAAAGTACTGCTATGTTATTAAATGGACCCTATTTCATCAATATAAATTGTGCACAGAATTTCCATAGCGCGATATCTAGTGTACCTTTAAGCAAACAACTTTCTGCCCTCTGTTGAAAGGATCAATCAAACTTCGGATGCTGATTAAGGCGTTTTATCAAACTCAAGTGCATATCCTCAATAATATAACACGTATATAAGTTATTTTGAACACAAAACTAGTATTTTAATCCATTCAGTTATGATTAAATTTGTTTATTGCATTAATGAGCCCGTCAAATAAATCAAATCAAATCAAATCATTTATTGAAGTAACACATTTACAAAATAAAATGCTCACAGCAAGCCCTTATAAAAGTGCCAGACTATTCGGGCAACAATCACTTATACAACAAATACACAGACACACGCTGACATACATTCAAACAGGTACAAAAAAAGTGATTGAACACACAAGACCATTTATGAACATATAGTAGATGAAATATAGAACATTTCATTGAGAAAAGAAAAGATTTGCATGCTCATATTTAACCTACTCATGACCATCAACGCAAATTAAATCCACACAAGGCACAAGGAACAATAATGGTTACCTACGCATCAATATCCACAATGAACTTATCGATCTGCATAAGACTCTACGATGAAACTCTCGAGAAGACGTTTAAATTTGGCACGTGTCACACAGTCACGAGTGAAGGAAGGCAAGATATTTCACTTATGACGGGCGGCAAATGAAACTGAACGCTCTGTGAGTGACAAACGCTGTAAGGTTGGTGTAAAATTATATTTTTTTTTGGTAAAATAATTGTGATCAATTGGAGGGAATCCTTCTAAAGACCTTACTTTAAATGCATGAAATGCAAGTTGACAGCGGTGGATATTGTTTAATTTAAGGATGCCGGTAATGCGGAACACAGGATCCGTATGCGCTAAATAGGGTTGGTTGGTAATGATGCGAATGACTCTCTTCTGTAACAATTGTAAAGCATTAAGGTGGGCAGCAAAAGTGCCGCCCCAAATGATATTACAATAGAGTAAGCAGGGATAAACCAAACAATAATATAAATCTATCAAAATGATATCAGGAACACAATAGCTGATGTTATAAAACAATCCAACAGGCTGAGATACCTTCTTCGAAATTTCAGAAATATGCACACTAAACCTGAAATCAACATCCATATAAACACCCAAGAACTTTCCCGTGCTCTGAAATTTTATTTATTTTTTCATCATAACTCAGTTCCTAACCCCGGTCAATGCCTTTCTTTCGGTTTGAAAACAACATGACAAAAGTTGTATCAACACTCACTGATAGCCTGTTGACCAAAGTCCAGTGAATAATTTTAACGAGTTCAGCATTAACATCAGTCACTATGATTCCATAGCGAGCGTTCAGAGCAGAGAGCGTCGTACTGTCGGCAAACAGGACAGATGCAATATTAGCAGACACATTTGGGCGGTCATTGATATAGAATTAAAATAGTAATGGACATAAGATACTCCCCTCGGGTACATCGATGTAGATATTGTTTTGAAACTTGAAAATTGGGAGTCAATTTTGAGCACTGTTTACGGTCAAGGGAAAAGCGCGTTATCCACTTCAGGGAAGCCCTCAAATCCCATTGGTGATTTCGCTTTTCCAACAAAATAGAATGATTTACGGCATCGAAAGTTTTTTTAGGTCAATAGAAACACCAACACAGAATTCACGCTTATTTAGTACATCATAGACATAATCGCTAAAAGTAATTTGAGCATCTACTGTAGAAATACTCTTCAAAAATCCAAACTGTGCTGCGGAAATCAGAGAAAAATGGTTTATAAAGCTAAGAAGTCTGGTAGCCACGCATTTCTCAACTTTTTTACTAAATAACGCCAATATAAATATGAGGCAGTAGTTTGATGTCAATTTTGGGTCACGGATTTGAATACCGGAGTGACTTGTGCACATTTATGACAGTCAGGAAATGTACCCGACTGCAAAGAGCTATTGATAAGTTGTGTTAATGGTTTTACCAATGCATGCCTAGCTAGAATACAACCTTTAGCAGTTAATGAATTCAAACCGAAATGATTTTTTTTAGGCTGATAGATTGTTCATTGGGGAGTCTGGTATATGTGAAAGTCAACCATCCAAAACACCGGCAACATCTGCGAATTAATCAGTAAAGCTATTGGCAATCTCCAATTCGTTAAAAAAATCCAATCCATAACTCATAATACTTTTCATGGATTTTCTCTCTCTTTTGCGGGTGCAAGTTTTTAAGATGACCCCAGGTTTCCTAATATTATCCAGACTAATGTCGAAAGATTTAGTAAAGTACTGTTTCTTAGCAAGTTTTATTTTGTTACCCTGGAAATTGATAAATGATCTGCTTTGCTCATCAGATTTCAAACCCAATTTAGATAGTTAAAATTTTGCAGACCTAATCCTAATTAACTTTAGCAGATTAGGGGATAGCCATGGATTTTGTAGCCGCTGGTACCAACAAATGTTGTCAATAAGGGAAAACATGAGCAAAATAGGGAATTTAAAGACCAAACATGGAGTTCAGCTTAAACATTGACATAAGCAGGATAAGATAAAACGAAGGTTGTGCGAGACAAATAGTTGATAAATTTATTTACATTAGTGAGAGAGTGACGACGAAAAGATAAATTGATTTTTTCTTTTCTATCAGTTGGAGTACGGATTTGATTGAAAGTTCAGCAGTGGTCAGTTATATCCAAAGTTATATCCAAAGTAATTATACCTGTACGGTAGCTACATAAAGAATTAAACCAAATATGGTCCATGAGCGATGGGTGTTCAGGTGGCCGATTTGACGGAAAATGGGTGGGCTTAGTGATCGTAGGCAAAATTTAAGAGATTGAATGCTAGATACAAAATGGGTAACATGTATACAATTGTCACATTGACATATTCGTCATGCCAAAGATATGACGGGATTATTTTTTGTGTCACAACAATGAGCTCAATTGGCGTCACGCCGATGAACTATGCAATGTTGCCGTTCCAAGACCTAAACAATTCAGAATTAGGCGACACGAAATTTCTGACATGAACCTGAAGAACAAGAGGCGAAATTTATTTGGTCTCAGAGCTGTGGCCGCGACCGTTCCTGTATAGTTGAGCGCACATGTTTCTGTATGATTACTATGCCAGTGGGCGTAGATATTATATATTATATATATATCAATAAATATATA
>SDVV010027114.1:0-12154 GCA_016164225.1 Gammarus roeselii | reverse complement strand
ACATCATCACAGCAGATTGCACTGATGACAAGGATGTTGCAAAGCAAACAAGGCGGCAAAATGCAGTTGGTAACATGCTGATACGAAAATTCTCGTTTGCACCAAGGGAAGCTAAAATCTAGCTCTTCAAATCATATTGTTACCCGATTTATTGTAATGCACTGTGGAGAAAATACTTTCAATATAGCGTGAGGAAATTGACTGAGTTATAATGACACATTTAGACGGCTGATGCAGGTCCCTCGCTCGACGTCAGCGAGCAGGGTTTTTGCTGAAAACCAATCAGATCGCATCAAGGTACTGTTCAATAAAGCGGCACACAGCCTTATGACTCGAGTTATGAACCCCCTTAAATGAAATCCTCGTTGCAATCTGCTCTGGTGATGCGCTCGCTGCCTCGTCATTGTTAAGGCGATGGAGAGAATTACTATACGCATAGGCAGGATAGAGTTGCATTCATTTTTATCTCCTTTGCCCCTATATAGCGGAACAATGCAGGCACTGCGCCACTCACTCGGTACCACGCCTGCCACAAAACACAAGTTCAGTAACCTCAACAACCATTCGACAATCGTTACTCCACCCTTCTTGAGGCACTCGGTCGCAACGCTATCCAAACCAGGGGCTTTCCCTGCTTTCATCACGTCCACCGCCTCCTGCACCTATCCCCTGGTTATGTCCGCAACAAGTCTTTCTGCCAAAACTAGCATCCGAGCACCACCACCCACAGCAACAATATCAGCCTCTCTATCATCCTCGATATTCAACAACTCATCAAAATACTCGGCCCACCTCTTCTGTACATCACCACTTTCCAACAACAACTGGCCGTTTTCATCTTTCACCACTTCCTCCTTTCCGGTCTCTCCCTTTCTCAGCCTCTTCACCTCTTTCCAGAACATCTTTTTATCATCCTCAAAATATTGGCACAACCGTCTGCCTCACCTGGCATCAGCGTCTCTTTCGGCTCTCCTCACCGCCCGCTTCACCTCGTTTCAACCTCTCTTTGTAGCTTTCGTGAGCCACCTCCAACTTTACCTGCAACCACTCTTCAAACGCTCCTCTTTTCCGTACCACCGCTAGTTTGACCTCCTCGTTCCACCACTCGCAGCCTTTCCTCCTGCACCTTCCCGCACGGCGCGCACCACACACCTTCTTCGCACATCTCAGCAACGCATAGGTTAATTAATTAATTTACAAACAGAAATTTACAAACAGAAAAAAAAAAGGCACTTTCGGATGAATATATTTTATAAATGCATTTTTTTTATGATACAGATAGATAAGCTTCGTTTACGTAGCTTGCTTGGGAAAGGGGAGGGGAGGTGTAAAAGTAGTCAAGGGAAGAAGCTGCAGCCCTCTCTCTCTCCTCTTCCCAAATGACACCCCTGCCAACAATTAACCTTTGACTTACCTTCGCATCCTCCAAGTCCATCTTATTAGCCACCACAGCGTGCGGTCTCATTGACATTCCTTCCTCATACATTTCCAACTCGTTCCTGAAATTGGAGGCAGATAACAAAAGATTTTCATAACTAATGTCAGAAATCACAGTTGGCTATGGTTTAGCTACAAGTAAATAACAAATACAGATCGCTATTAATATTTATTTGCTTGGAAGTCAAACACACGTAGGCAATAATGGAAATATATTTTCAGGTTCAATGGTTGCTACTTCATTCAATTTGAAGTTGTATGATGATAAAAGGTCGCAGTTTGATTGATAAAATATAATCTATGTTCTAGATACAGATACTAGGCCGCATTCCCCAGAAAGGGGGGTGGCCGACGGCAAGGCGCACCTCACACTCACACAACCTAGCCCTTTTGTGCTAAAGGGCCCGGCCGGTAGCCCCGCAACATACACTCTGGGTCACGAGTGCAGTCCGAGGTTCCGTCGTCAGCAGCAGGGCCCGACAGTTTTCACTGGTTTACCCCCACCGCGTCATAATGTCCGGCCCCCCAAACCCACGACCGTCCCGACAGCGGGATGACAAGGGCGGGAAAGCACATCAGAGCAGAGTCAAAATCAACCATTCACAACCATTCTCCACTCACGTCTTTTCATTGCACGCTCTCTCGCCACCTCCACATTCATGTCTCTCTTCCCTAACGCCCTCTTCACACCATCCATCCCCCCGAACTTTGGTCTACCTCTAATCCTGCGACCACTCGCCTCCGCATTCATCACCCTTTTCACCAATCTCCCTTCATCCATCCTCTCCATGTGCCCGAACCATCTCAGAACACGCGAATCCACTCTGTCCTCCAACTTCTTCACCATCCCTCTCCTGATTCGAACTACGTCGTTGGTGATTCGGTCCCTCAGCGTTACTACAGCCATGCTCCTAAAACATTTCATCTCGAAAACATTCAACTTTATTCTCTCCTCTGCTCTCACCCCCCAAGTCTCAGCTCGGTAGCAACACCCTCATACAGCCCTCTCATTGCTTCCATCTCCAGCGTCCTACAGTTCATTACACTCTTAAGTGCACCCAACACTTCACACCCCTCCTGTACTCGCGCCTTCACTTCAGTTTCAACTAGTTCAAATATCTCCACATGGGAGCCCAGATTCTTATAACACTGAACTTCCTCCAAGAGCTCTCCATTTAAGGTGACACTAATTTTGCTCACATCGACAGTCCTCGAGCATCTCATTACTTTACTCCTACCCACGCTCATTCGAAGCTTCCTCCTCTCACACACTCTACCAAACTCAGACACTAGCCTACATAGCTTCTCCTCTGAATCCGCAACCAAGGATGGTATCATCAGCAAATAGCAACTGGCTCAACTGCCAACTCTGCCCATTCGCTTCCAACAGTTTCAAACCCCGACCCAGCACACTCGCGTTCACTTCCCTGACCACTCCATCCATACAGAGGTTGAACAGCCAGGGAGACATCACGCAGCCTCGTCTCAGTCCCACTTTCACACTAAACCAATCACTCACCTCGCTTCCCACTCTGACACATGCTCGGCTGCCAACGTAGAAACTATGCACCGCTTTCAACAGATGCCCGCCCACTCCATACAAACGCAACACTCTCCACAGCGCTTTCCTGTCAATCCTGTCTTATGCCTTCTATAGATCCATGAAGGCCCAGAACGCATCCTTTCCTTTGGCAAGGTACTTCTCACATACCTGTCTCACTGCAAAAATCTGATCGGTACACCCTCTACCACTCCTAAAGCCACACTGTTCCTCTCCAATTGCGCAGTCCGTACTGTCTCTAATCCTTTTGATCAGCACTCTCCCGTACAACTTACCAACAACACATAACAAACTGATACCTCTCGAGTTGCAGCATTCATTTTTATCTCCTTTGCCCTTTACTCATGTGTACTTGTGGATATCTCGCTTCTTGAACAGGCTGTTTCCAACGACCAGCTCCTGCTACATGCATAAACATATGAGGTTTCCTCCATTGTCATTCCTACTAGGAACGCACTACCTCCCTATCACATTATCTACTACTATATCTCCCACTCTCGCATTAAGGTCGCCCAGTACAACCACATTGAATTGACTAAGAAAACTCTCAATAAAGTCGCTCAGGTCAGTCCAAAATGAGCTAAGTTTCAGGAAATTGCGTCAGCAGTGTTTACTGTGTGGTCGCCAATTGCGTCGGAGGCACTAGTCGCATCAGAAGTCAGTTTGACGAGGGTCGCTCATTCTATTTCCCCGGTGGATTCATCAAGAAAAGAATACATACACTTCGATTGGCTTCGAATATTTACTCATTTGATTAGAGTGAGGTTTCTAGCGCTCTAAAGTCAGCGTCTTTCTGACACCGAACGTCAATCCAGCAACTAATGCCGCGTCAAGCTGTAGACAATTTTTAGATAAGATTGGGATAATTGCGATTATTTCTGCATCGTCAATGTCCTTTACGCTTCGTATGGCAAAGGTATGCACGGGGGCCACAGGTGATACTATAACCCCCGAAGTGCTGAGGCCATGTGGTCCCAGCACTCCCCGAGGGGGGCAGCAAAGTAGCGTTATCACTCAGCCTACTCTGCCAAAGAGCCCCAAGGATTTACAGCCGTCCATAGGGTTACGAGGGCGAAGCGCCTGATTCGAGTGTCATGGCCTTCAGGTGTACTGGAGTCAATGTCACGATGCGCCTGAACACCTGCTGAAGGAGAAGATGAAAAAGAGACAGGAAACGGCAATCCCATGGCTGATATCTAAACTCAGTGTTGGGAATCTCACGCTTGAGAACAGCAAAAATGGAAAGGAGAAAAAGGCAGAAAGTCTGAGAAAAAGGTGTCATGAAAGAAATATTAGGATAGAGTGACGAGGTTTTCTAGTGCGCTGAAGTTAATGTCCTCCTGGCACCGAGCATATGAAAGAAAAAGCGCATCATGGCTGTTATTAGCCCATTGACAGGATAAAATTTATAACCGGTGTTCAACGACTAGGGGATAGTTGATAAGAGGAAGCGAGAGTTATATTAAAGAAAATGTGAACTAAACATATGTTACAAATGAGGTAAATAAGAGTTAAGCAAATTCAGGACGGTAGAGAAAGGAGATCATGAAGGGTGAAGGAGAAGGGAGACTGAAGGGAAGTAAGGGTGTTCACCCTCCGGATAGGCTATGACCTCGTGCGGAAATAGAACAGATGCCTAGGAAAGAGGAATGATGTTACTCATTGGGCTACAAGTTCAATCAATCGTGCACTGTGGTCTAAAAGAGAGTCTTCCACGGCATGAGTAGTAGTGAAACGGTCATCGGTGCCTTTTGGAGCCATTAGTCACCTGAGCACGTCGAGCTGCTCCCATGGGCGCGGCTGCGAGGTGTCCAACACGTAAAGCAGTCCGGAGCAACGATGGATGTGTCGAAGAAATGCATGGCCCAAGCCGCGGTTTAGATGCGCATCAGCAATCACGCCGGGAATGTCAGCCACTGACGGACATTAGCAAATAATGTCGTGCTAGACAGTCGTTGCACTCCCTGCAGTCTCTCCTGTATCAATGTTGTCTTGAACATCAGAACATGCAGCTCCTCTAAACTCAGAGCTACTGATTATATTGTAAAATTGTCGGATTGACACAATTTTTTCAATTGGGTCTAAAGACCATGGAAACCTGAGCAGCAAGTCTAAATGAACGAATGTTGAGAAAATCAACCTTGACCGTTTTCAGAGTTATTGTATGTATGACAGACTAGTTGGAATATAAAGACGGCACCCCCCCAGAAAGATGGTGCCATCGGCCACTCCCCTTTCTGGGGGATTCGGCCTAGTGTCTGTCTGTAACTGTCAAAATAAAACTTACGTGATTTTTGTATTTTTGTAGATCCAATTCCTTTCATTTCGTAAACATGAAAAAAATCGTCTCTTTGGAGTAGCTATCATATTTAGGAGCAATATTGTTAGATCTCACCGAGGACAATATAAGTAGCAATTCAAATCCAATTCACAATTACCTAGAACTAATCGAATTCAAGTAAGAAAATTGCCTCTAAAACCAGTTGAAAGTATGTCTAGATTAGAGGGATAACTAAATAGCCAAAAATATCGAAAAATTGCGAAGACTCTATGTAATATGGTCTTTCTACGCACCTGCCAGCTGCATGAGATCCGAGTAGTGTACAACACCAACGTGTGGGTTGCGGGTGGTGAACGGGTAGCTCGCTACTTTGGGCCGGGCCCGGGAAATGGCACGGAGAAGCGTCGACTTGCCTGCGTTGGGAAAGCCTATCTGTAACAAGAACACATTGAATGCAATAAAAATTTGAAAATTCTGGTGCAGTCGAACACTACTACAATCCTCGAGGAGGAGGAGGGAGCTTAAGATTTAAATTGATGTTTTGTAGTAAAAGAAAAATTTTATTTGAAGAAAAAATAGATTCTAAAAATCTACATACCTCTCTCAAGACCATTATTAGATTAGAGTGACGAGCCTTTCAAACGCGCTGGAGTCGGCGACCATCTGGCACCGAACGCCAAACCAGATACATTTGTTGCATCAAGTTATGGACAATTGTTCTATTGTACCAGAGTTAGAATTACTACTGCGTTAAAAAGCTGTACTTTACACGGCTAATATCAAAGGTATGCACGGGTGACACATGAGGTACAGGAACTCGGAAGGTGCTGCCGAGACTCTCCCTGCTGCCTCACGGAAAGTCTCAGAACTCTCTGGGTGGTAGCAGGGAAAATTAATACTCGCCCAACCCTGCACCAGAGCCTCAAGGATTCACAGTCGTCCTTAATTTGTCGGGAGCAATGCGCCCCAACACCTGCTGAGGGAGACGGCAGAGAAGAGACAGGCAACGGGGATCTTGGTATAGATAATCTTACGCATAAGAACGGCATGAATGAAGCGAAGTAAGAGGAGAAATCGTAGAAAGATGTTGCACTAAAGAAAAAACGCATCTTGGCTGTTGTTTGCCACCCAAGAGGAGAAAAGTAACAGACCACGGGTTGTGATGAGTGGATTCGAAAGAAAAATAAGGGTGTTTACCTACCCGGTTGGGCCGTGACTCTGTGAGGCCCGTGAACCAGCAGATGCCTAGGAGAAACTTTCTTTGACAAACTCATCCCCTGATTGATATGAATCATAGTGACGTAGGTTGTCATTCATGGTACTCTGCAGCAACGGCCAAGTCCCCATTTGAGCGATAAGTCTCTCCACTGATGGAAAGGGTTGATTTCTTCTTAATCAATCATCAAGAAACTCTTCACAAACAGATCAGCAGTTTGGGTTCCACTCTCATCATTAATAGCAACACATCGATAACACTGCAGTTTGCGTTGAGCTCAACTTAATAGTGTTATCTTAGATCAAACACAAAAGCGGCGTTGGCGTGTGTCGTATGACCTCACCAGACCAATGTCAGCCATAGTCCGCAGCTCCACCTCGTACTGGAAGTCCTCCCCTTTTCCCCCGTACTCGGCCACGCGAGGAGCCTGGTCGCTGAGGAGCAGACACCCAATTGTTTATCTTTACTAAATCTCTCACAAAGGACAAATGAACAACACTTCATGAGCATTGACAGAAGAAGCTATGTACAACCTATAGAAGGATTCAGACAATGACATGCACCTTGAATTACAAACTGAAACATCCTACATGATAAACATAATAAATATGTGACTCGATAATTCAAGATTCAAGTGTAACTATGATGCAACACAACAATACAAGGTAGAAATAAAAATCAACTAGCAGGAGAATATCGGCTACTCACGTGTCAGTGGTGAAGAACATGTTGCCCTTGCCTCCGGCTCCTCCTCTCGCCGCCACGTACATAGCGTTCTCTTCGTCCAGTGAACCCACGTTCTCGCCCTCATACTTGAAAATGGTACCCAGCGGCACCTGCATAACGTTACGGACAACATTTAGTACCGTTGACATTTAACCATCCGAGGCATTTCAAAACGGGGCACTGCTATCAATGAAACATAGCTTTAGTGTCAAGACATGAAGTTATGTCCGGGTAAAGAGTATGTTTGAAAGAAAAACGCAACGATTGAAAGACGAGGCCTCGGTAGATTATCAAATGTAGCTATGAAAAATCGAACAAGCTAGGACAACAACAATTGTGCAAACAGGTGGGGTGAAATGAATGAAACATTTAATCGTCAATTGGCGCCTTTCCCTGAAGGGCCCCAATACAGATACAGACACTGACACCAGGCCTTATCCCCCAGAAAAGGGGATGACTGATGGCAAGGCGCACCTCACACCCTCATAAGCTCACACTCACACAACTTTGCCCTTTTGCGATAACCCTGCAACACACTCTGAGTAACGAGTTCGGTCCAAGGATCCGTTGTCAGCAGCAGGGCCCGTCAGTTTCCACTGATTTACCCCCGTCGCATCATGATGACCGGGCCTCCCTCCACCCACGACCATCTTGACAACGCGATGCCAAGGGTAGGAAAGCACATCAGAGCAGCGTCAAAATCAACCTTTCACTACCATTCTCCACTCGCGTCTGTTCATTGCACGCTCTCTCGCTACTTCAACATTCACGTCTCTACATCCTAACACCTGCTTCACACCATCCACTGACGCAAACTTCGGAATACCTCTAGGCCTGCGACTACTTGCCTCCGCCTTCGTCACCTTTTTTAATCAATCTCCCTTCATCCATCCTCATCATGTGCCCGAACCATCTCAGAATAAGCGAATCCACTCCGTCCTCCAATTTTTAAACCATACCCGTTCTGATTCGAATCACGTCGTTAGTGAACATGTCTCTCAGCAACACTCCAGCCATACTCCTCACACATTTCATCTCGAAAACATTCAACCTTCTTCACTTTTCTGCTCTCACCCCCCAAGTCTCAGCTCAATAGAGCACAGTTGGGACAGCAACACCCTCATACAGCCCTCTCTTTGCTTCCATCCCCAACGACTTACAGCTCATTACTCTCTTCAGTGTACCCAACACTTTACTTCCCCCCTTCACACGCGCCTTCACTTCAGTTTCCACTAGTTCAGTCATCTCTACATGGGAGCCCCGATATTTAAAACACTGAACTTCCTCCAAGAGCTCTCCATTTAGGGGGACACTAATTTTGCTCGCATCAACAGTCCACGAGGTTATCTTTACTTTACTTTTACCCACGTTCACTCGAAGCTTCCTCCTCTCACACACTCTACCAAACTCACACTAGCCTACATAGCTTCTCCTCTGAATCCGCCACCAGCGCTGTATCATCCGCAAACAGCAACTGGCTCAACTACCAACTCCGCCCATTCGCTTCCAACAGCTTCAAGCCACGACTCAGCACACTCGCATTCACCTCCCTGACCACCCCATCCATGTAGAGATCGAACAGCCAGGGAGACATCACGCAGTCTTGTCTCCGACCCACTTTCACTCTGAACCAATCACTCACCTCGCTTTTCGCTCTGACACATGCTTGACTGCCAATATAGAAACTCTACACCGCTTTCATCAGGTTTCCGCACACTCCATACAAACGCTACACCCTCCACAGCGCTTCCCTATCAATCCTGTCGTATGCCTTTTCCAAATACATGAAGGCCCAGAACACATCCTTTCCCTTTGCAAGGTACTTCTCACTAACCTGTATCACTGCAAAGATCTGATCGGCACACCCCCAACCGCTCCCAAAGCCGCACTGTTCCTCTCCAATTGCACAATCCGTACATTCTCTAATCCTTTTGATCAGCACTCTCCCATACAACTTACCGACCACACATAACAAACTGATACCTCTTAGTTGTAGCATTCATTTTTATTTCCTTTACCCTTATACAGCGGGACAATGCAGGCACTGCGCCACTCAGTCGGTACTACGCCCGCCACAAAAAATGTTCAGTAGCCTCACCAACCATTCGACAATAGTTATTCCAACTTTTTTCAGGCACTCAGTCGCAACGTCATCCAAACCAGGGGCTTTCCCTCCTTTCATCACCTCTCCCCAAAATCCGGTATCCGTGCACCACCACCCACAGCAACAATGTCAGCCTGTCTGTCATCCTCGACATTCAATAATTCATCTATATACTCGGCCCACCTTTTCCGTACATCATCACTTCTCGTCAATAACTGGTTGTTTTCATCATTCACCGCCTCCTCCTTCCCGGTCCCACCCTTTTCCCCTCTTTCCAGAACATCTTTCTGTTTTCCTCAAAATTCTGGTACAACCGTCTGCCTCACCTGACATCAGCCTCCTTTTTGGCTCTCCTCACCACTCGCTTCACCTCCGACCTCTTCTCCTTTTAGTTGTCATAGGCCACCACCGACCGCGCTTGCAACTACTCCTCAAAAGCTGTTTTCTTCTGCGCCACCGCCAGTTTGACCTCATTCCACCACTCGCAGCCCTTCCGTCAGCACCCGCCCACACGGCGCACACCACACACATTTCTCGAACATCTCAACAAGGCATCTCTGAACGTTTCCCATTCTTCCTCCACATCTTGTGGAGGAAAAATTTTCCCCCACCCTCAGTAGCGCACCGAGGGTGGGGGGAGATGATGACAAGGCTCTTTCTTTGAAGCCATTTTCATACATAACTATTATTCAACGCGGCACCGTCCGTCAGAGCAGAACGATTATGCCTCCCGGCATCATCTGTTACTTGTAAACTTGAAAAATAATCAACTTTGTTAGAGCATTCATTTGATAACCAAGATAAAAGTTTACATTTTATGACATCCTTCCCAAGGGGCGTCAGATTATTCACACATAACTACTGTCGCAGGGCATGACCAGTTAGTAGACATGGTGATTACCGACGTGGAGATGAGCGTATGATGCTGTTAAATGGCACCACAAGATACTGAAAAGTATATAGCTATCAATCGCAAAGCCTTACAATTATGAAAAATCATTCCCATAAAAACCGTATCAAAAGTGAGCAGAAAATATGCCAGGTTTAGAGCATGATTGAAAAAAAAAAAAAAAAAATCATAAACAAAAAACGTCGAGCTCGATGTATGGTTCTGTTCTTTAATTCGAGTCATAACGCCTCTAAAAACATTTATTACAGATGAAGCCCATAGCATTTTGAATAGCGGCTGTCGTATAAAGTATGAAGAGCATGACCTGAAATATATTTGGATTTTGATAAAAAACTCGATTTTTTTTTAATAGGCAGAGCTTTCGTACGGGACTGTTCTTAGGTTTGAGATTTGGAATGTCGAAATTCATGCACTATTTTCAGAGCCTTGGCTTTTTGAAAATTCTCTCAAAAAAAAGCATGAAAAGCAACACCTGAAAGTTCTCAAGTTCAGAGCCCGACTTCGGAATGATTCAAGCCATAAAGAATTAGATTTAATTAATTATTTACGAGACTTAGGCACTTTGGAATGCGGCTTTCGTACCAGGTATCAATAACAATACCTATAATATGATCTTGAGTCCCATAAGGCGACGAGAGCTCTGCCAAGGGTGCTGTTCTTTAGGTTGAGCAATGAATGGTCGAAATCCATGCATTATTGGCGAAGAAGTAGCATTTTGAAAAAAATATGAAGAACAAGACCTGAAAAACGGTCAAATTCAGATCTTGATAAAACGATCACAAAGTTCAACAAATTTGACGGGGAGCTGTGCAAGTGGTTCGGTTCTTTAGTGTGAGCGATGAAGTGTTGAAATCCATACATTATTAGCGGAGCCTCACCAGTAGGTAAACTCTATCAAACGACCTTTACAACAGACGGACGGACATAATTGTTTGGAATCGGAGTCCGAAACACATTTTCAAAAGATATGACACTCCTCACGCTGGAAAAACAATGGCACAGTTTAATGCCACATGTCACACCGATAGGGTTGGGAAACTTAACTCAAGAGCACATATCCGTTTCACTTGTCGCCCCCCCCCCTCGCACAGGTGGATGGCCCCCATTGAGAGGATCATTCGCGCACTGCTGCTCATTTGTTTCTGCGCCTGTTCCCCTCACCTCCACCATCAGATTAGGAGCGTTTGCGCCATGGCACTGCTGGTTGCCACCCGGCTGGCCGTCTGGGGCCTTCAATATCTTCGGTAGGTGGCACAAGCTGCTCTTGCCAAGCACGCTCTGTAACACACAAACATCAATTCCTGCCTGTTACTCAAGGATTACAAATGTTCAACTACAACTGAAAGAGACAGTGTGCAGCTTGCAGTTCACTTTATAGTAACATTATTTCCACACAAAAAAACATGAAGCACTTTTTTATCCAATAACTCGTTTGATACATCAACGGTGTAGCAACGGGGAGTGTCTGGGTGGTATTATTACTAACACATTCAAGTGCAGTGTTAAGGTGTCACGCTGCTATTAATAAACTCGGGTAGTGTCACAGATACAGACACTAGGCCGTATCCCCCAGAAAGGGGGGTGGCCGACGGCAAGGCGCACCTCACGCTCACTCTCACACAACATAGCCCTTTTGTGCTAAAGGGTCCGGCCGGTACTTCCTCAACATACATTCTGGGTCACGAGTGCGGTCTGAGGATCCGTCGTCAGCAGCAGGGCTCGACAATTTTCACTGGATTACCCCCGCCGCGTCATAATGGCCCCCCCACCCACGACCATCCAGACAGCGGGATGCCAAGGGCGGGAAAGCACATCAGAGCAGCGTCAAAATCAACCAATCACAACCATTCTCCACTCACGCCTGTTCATTGCACGCTCTCTCGCCACCTCCACATTCATGTCTCTCCTTCCCAACGCCT
>SDVV010027113.1:0-12154 GCA_016164225.1 Gammarus roeselii | reverse complement strand
CATGTTCACTCTGTTACACAAGTGTGCAGCATGTTCACTCTGTTACACAAGTGTGCAGCATGTTCACTCTGTTACACAAGTGTGCAGCATGTTCACTCTGTTACACAAGTGTGCAGCATGTTCACTCTGTTACTGAAGTGTGCAGCATGTTCACTCTGTTACACAAGTGTGCAGCATGTTCACTCTGTTACACAAGTGTGCAGCATGTTCACTCTGTTACACAAGTGTGCAGCATGTTCACTCTGTTACACAAGTGTGCAGCATGTTCTCTTATTCGATTAGTTTGGGAACTAGCAAGCGGTTGAGATTTCACAGTAGATGTTCTTATTGATGTCATAAGAAAGTGGGCAACGGCAGACCTTCGCCAGCTGAGTGTTATTTGCAAAGACGGACAATTGGAAACCTGTGACGTCACGCCTATCATCTGTGCAGCCTGTTAGAAGCCGTTCAGGTTATCGCCGCACGGAGATCATGCGTACAGGAAGTCTTATGCCTACTGGTGACCGTGAAAACATGACCCTTTGTTAACTTGTTAAAATACTCTGAACAGCCACAGGGGCTCATTATTTCGAGATGTGAGCCTGTGAGCCTGTGAGCCTACTTCTGGCTCTTTATTGCAATTGAAATGTTGATGTATCGACGCTGCATAGTGAACATTCTCTGTGACCTTAACTGGCCTTGAGTTGCCATTATATCATAACAGATATTTCCGTCATTTGTGGATATTGCATTTCTGTTGTATCTCACGATAATGTTGGCAGAGGACTATGGACAGAAACACGGGATTATTTATAAGTATTATATTCGTTCAAGATAATTTGAGTACAGGATAATCAAAGTATGAGAACAAGTTGGAGTACAGGTACATAGTGGGTACACGAGAGTAATGGTTTGACAGGATAGACATTCGGGAACGAGTGCAGGCGCGACCTTGCGCTTTATCACTCCTCTTGGGGTGGATAGATGATTATTCATTTTATAGATCATTAACTCTTTATTTTCGGTTTATATTATTTATTATTTCTTTCGCTCTATTATTTATTTCTGCCCCTTTTTTCATGGTGATAAATTTGGCATAGTTTATTATTTATCGAGGTTGGTTGAGACTACGTGACCCAGGGAATGGGGGGTACTCGCGGGACTCCCAGTACTCTGGGTACCCGGGGTTTCGGGAACCCAGGGGAATTGAAAGACCAGGAGGATTTGGGGGGACCCACTTGGACCCTTCTGGGCCCTTTGAGACACCCTTGAGACCCTTTGGGACTCTCTTGAGTAACTTTGGGACACTCTTGAGGCCCCTCTAAATCCTGGAACCTCTGCTCCCCCCTCCCAACGCTGTAAAATCCATACGCAGAGGAATGTATATAAGTGGAGTGCTTGAGTAGAGAAATTAGTTATTACAGTCCAAAGCATTGCTGACGCGGAGGGGGAGAGCTGCGTCGAGGCTAGTCGAGGTGCATCGAAATCAGTCTAAACATGTTGAGGCAAGTCTAGTTGGGTGCGACGAGCCGAGACTGGCCGAAATCAGTCGAGGCAAACCGAGATGAGCTATAAGACGAGGCGACTCGAGGGACCAGGGAGCTCGAGGGACCCGTGGATTTGGGTTACCCTCCGGGACTCATCGGGCTCTTTTGGGACCCAAAGGACCTCTACCCCCCCTCTTACACCGCTCCCACCCTAAAATGCTTGAGTAGAAAAATTATTTATTGCAGTCGACAGGATTACCGGCGCAGAGGGGGAGAGCCGCGTCAAACCTTGTAGAGATCAGTCGAAGTATGTCGAGACAAGTCGAGTTAAGCGCGACGAGTCGAGACTGGCCGAAATGAGTTGAGACAAGCGCAGATGAGCTGAGACGAGGGGACCCGGGGATATCGGAGGACCCTGGAGACTTGGGTTACCCTCCAGGACATATCGGGCTCCTTTGGGACCCAAAGGACCTATGCCCCCCCACCCTATCCCCCTAAACAATGAGTATGATGGCAATAATCTGAGCAGTTTTTCAGCCCATGATGAACCTGTCCTTCCTTTCCTCTTCACGATCCACAATTTAATTATGTAATGCTAGTGTACTTGTGCGTGCGTACATGTTACTCCTGAGGTTCTGAGGGGTTGGAGGCGGGGATTCCTTTCGTCTGAATCTTTATCATACCTCTATAAATACATTGTACTAAAACAACTAGACCGCCTAGCTGTAAACATTGTGTTGCGTTGCTGTCAGAGCTGACTTTGCCCGTGTAGCCGTAAACCTTGTACTAATTTCGACGATGGTACCTTTATGTACTGGCGTGCATACATATTAATCCTGAAGTTCTAAATGATTGTAAGCTGAGATCCGTTTCGTCCAAACATTTTTCTTGTGCGCACCAGCGTGCGTCTGACACGACTGAAATTTTCGAATAGTTCTAACTTTGACAACGTTTTCTCTCGTGTGTTGAGGCGTGCGAGCCTACTGGAATCCATGATCGTAGAGTCTTACGGGGGAGCCTGTTATGATTCACGTTGAAGCTCCGGTGGAAATGAGGCCTAAATCAAAATTATCCCCTCTCGCCCTGGTGCGTACAATCTCATTTACATGCTCATCCTGTACATACGTGTGTACGTGCCGTCCCGAGACCCGTCCTGCAGGCACGAGGCCTAGCTCGAGCCTATGTCATCGGAATTGTTATGGTCAGTCCCGAGCGTCTTCCTGCAGGTAAAGAGCCTAGGTGTAGTTTCACTTAAGGCTACATAACGTCCGTTTAATTAGAATTAGGGTGTTTGCCACTGGCCTGTCCACCTATTACAAATTACATTGTTGGGTCATGATAGCCGAGCGGAGTGAAGTCTTTGTCTGCGCATGGCTAATCTAAGAAGTACTTATTAGTGGCGACTGTGTCGTACCAGAAGCCTCCTTCGTACCACATGTAGACATGACACTGCCGTAGGGATAACACAATTTCATTTATTGTTTTTCTCGACCTAAGCGGTATGACAATGATTTACACAGTGCCTTGTTTTTTAATCAGAATGACGAGTCGTATATCATTCCAAAGTATTCCGGACCTGGATTGAAAAAGTACGATACCCCATCGGTTCGTTCGTCTGTCCGCCCATCTGTCCGGAATTTATTGTACAATTATGAACTTTTCGTGACTTTACAATAAATAATTTGAAATCTCTTTTGGAGTATTGCCAACAGTTCAAATGTTTTTCGATTTCTTTAGAGATTTCCTTGAATTTTTTTGGGGGGATTTGAAAACTTAATACAGTTTTGAAGCTTTATTGCATCTGTGTGAAGGTATTTTGGAGTACTGCTGTCATTAGATTAAAAAAAAATCTCGTGAATTAAAGTTGTTTTGCAATACATAACGTGAAAGCTCATATTGAGCAGTACGATGTAAAGAAGAGTTTTTCGTTGTTACTTCTGTTATTACATTTGACGTTTCTTTTCTTTTGTCATTCATTCCTCAGCTTTGATGCAATCATGACGAGCAATAAATCATATACGAGCTGTTATGGGGTATTACAATTCAATTATAAGGAATTTTTTAGATTCCATCGGTAAAAGCTGTAGAATGCAAATTAGGTTCTTCGAACAATGCGAGATTTATTTTATAAATTAAATTTTTCGACTTCTTATAATCAATTTGCAGCTGAAAAATAACCTTCTCGTACAGTTTTAAGGCGATCCTGGTCTACAAGAATTAGTTGGGGAGGTATTGTGGTGACTACAAGACAATGTTTCCGTTGCGACGGTCTAAACCAAATTCACGTTGCCTGGTGTGTGCTTGAGTGTGCAATCCGATGCCTGGCGGGAAAGTTGTTTCCAGAATTCAAACTGAAAAATCAGTCCTAGCAAAATAGTGCCAACAAATCAAGTTCATGTTCACGTGTATCTGACGATGATGGGAGACGTGATCGTTCAACTGTAGCGGCGTGTATCTGACGATGATGGGAGACGTGATCGTTCAACTGTAGCGGCGTGTATCTGACGATGATGGGAGACGTGATCGTTCAACTGTAGCGGCGTGTATCTGACGATGATGGGAGACGTGATCGTTCAACTGTAGCGGCGTGTATCTGACGATGATGGGAGACGTGATCGTTCAACTGTAGCGGCGTGTATCTGACGATGATGGGAGACGTGATCGTTCAACTGTAGCGGCGTGTATCTGACGATGATGGGAGACGTGATCGTTCAACTGTAGCGGCGTGTATCTGACGATGATGGGAGACGTGATCGTTCAACTGTAGCGGCGTGTATCTGACGATGATGGGAGACGTGATCGTTCAACTGTAGCGGCGTGTATCTGACGATGATGGGAGACGTGATCGTTCAACTGTAGCGGCGTGTATCTGACGATGATGGGAGACGTGATCGTTCAACTGTAGCGGACGGTCGATAGGTTCACTATTTTTCACTTTAATTGGAAAATGCCCAACAAAGAGTTTTTAATAAAATGACTGATGTATCTAGAATAGTCTTATGCCATATATGTCATTCTGAAGTGAAAGCGAACGTAATATGTAAATATGCTGTTTTAGTTACCATTCATCATGCAACGATTGCAATATTTCATTGAAATTGTGGAATTATTTTAGGCATCCTATTTATTTCGTGAAATTACAGATCACTAGTATGTGAACAGCTTTTTGTATCATTGTGATTTTTTGGTAATGTTTTTAGGCTTCACCTTTCAATACAAAACTTTTTATATTGTTGTATCTGAATACAGACTGTTCCACGTCACTCTGCCAGTTTACGCCACTCAGCTGGCTCACGCTACTGCGCTAGCTTGCCCTACTGCACCAGATCACGCTTCTGCGCCATTTCGCGCTACTGCGCCAGTTCATGCTTCTGTGCCAGTTCACGCTACTGCGCCAGTTCGCGCTACTGCGTCAGTTTGCGCTACTGCACCAGATCACGCTTCTGCGCCAGTTCGCGCTACTGCGCCAGTTCGCGCTACTGCGCCAGTTCGCGCTACTGCGCCAGTTCACGCTACTGCGCCAGTTCGCGCTACTGCGCCAGTTTGCGCTACTGCGCCAGTTCGCGCTACTGCGCCAGTTCGCGCTACTGCGCCAGTTCGCGCTACTGCGCCAGTTCGCGCTACTGCGCCAGTTCGCGCTACTGCGCTAGTTCGCGCTACTGCGCCAGTTCGCGCTACTGCGCCAGTTCGCGCTACTGCGCCAGTTCACGCTGCTGCGCCAGTTCGCGCGACTGCGCCAGTTCACGCTACTGCGCCAGTTCACGCTACTGCGCCAGTTCACGCTACTGCGCCAGTTTACGCCACTGCGCCAGTTTACGCCACTGCGCCAGTCTACGCCACTGCGCCAGTTTACGCCACTGCGCCAGTTTACGCCACTGCGCCAGTTTACGCCACTGCGCCAGTTTACGCCACTGCGCCAGTTCACGCTACTGCGCCAGTGCACTACTGCGCTCGTTCACGACATTGCGCTAGTTTACGCTACTCTGCCTGTTTTCGTACCCAGCCAGTTTACGCTACTCTGCCAATTCCCGTTACTCTACCATTCCATACCACTCTGCTAGTTCACGTCAATTTACCAGTTTGTGCCATTCTTCAATTTCACGCAACTTGCCCATTTATGGCTCTCTGCCTGTTTATGCCACTCTGCCAGTTTACGCCGCTCTGCCATTTTACACCGAACACGTCAGTTGCTCACTTCGCTCACATTGCTGACTTCACTAGTTCATATCCGCAGCTTGGCCTCCTCATCGGCATTGCGTAGTTCCGTCAACGATGCGTAGTTCTCATCAGCACCGTGAAAATCCCGTCATATTATTCTGATCACAATTCTCGTCTCCACGCAGTTCACGCCCCACCACACACTCCAATCTACACAGCGTAGCCCACGCCACGCCGCTCACGCTCCGCCTCACACATTAATCTATACAGCGTAGCCCACGTCATGCAGTTCACGCCAACTGTACACTCCAATCCACACAACGTAGTCCACGCCGCACCACTCGGTTATTAAACTTGAGAAGGTTCAACGTAGAGCTACTAAACTCATCCCCTCGCTGCGGAATGAATCGTACGAAGACAGGTTTCGTGAACATAATCTTTATTCGCTTGAGAAATGTCGAGTCAGAGGCGACATGATAGAAGTGTGGAAGATTATGAAGGGTAAGGAAACGTCGACCGAGCAAGCCTTTTCACTCTAGATACAAACGGAGTGACTAGGAACAATGGATACAAAATCGTTTGGAAACATTTCTCACTCGACATCACGCGCAATTTCTTCACGTATAGAGTTGTCGAAGAATGTAACAAACTTCCAGCGGAGGTTGTAAACAGTAATGCAACCGAAACGTTCAAGTCGCGGCTCGATAAGTTCTACATAAATCGCCGATAAATAACTGAACCGTTCGCTTTCCTGTTTTTAAAAACGAAACAGAAATGGCACACGAAGCTTTCTTGGACGTTCTACTTCAGAACTAATCCTCTTGCTATCAAAAGGCAACATAGTTTGGGCCAATAGGCTTCTTGGATGTTCTACTCCAGAACGAACCCTCTTGCTATCAAAAGGCAAACCAGTTTGGGCCAATAGGCCTGTTGTTGTCTTCCTACACTTGTAAACACCCAGTTCACGCCATACGCAGTTTGCGCCACACCATCCAGTTTACGTCACACCATGCAGTTTACGCCACACCATGCAGTTTACGCCACACCACCAAATTTGCGCCACGCCACCAGCCTTACACCACACCTTCCATTTTATGCCACACTTCCCGATTTACGCCACACTTCCCGATTTACGCCACACCTCCCGTTTTACGCCACACCTCCCGTTTTACGCCACCATCCCGTTTTACGCCACACCTCCCGTTTTACGCCACACCTCCCGATTGACGCCACACCTCCCGATTGACGCCACACCTCCCGATTGACGCCACACCTCCCGATTGACGTCACACCTCCCGATTGACGTCACACCTCCCGATTTACGCCACACCATTTAGTTGAAGTTCCACCACTTAGGTTCACCATACCTTGTTTACGTCACACCACCCTGTTTATGCCACACTGCTATGTTTGTCCGCCTCAGCACCCTGTATATGCCTGCCGCAGCACCCAGTTTAGGCCACACTACTTAATTTAGCCCACACCACTTAGTGTAGGTCACACCAACTAGTTTAAGTCACACCACCTAGTCTAGGCCACACCACCTAGTCTAGGCCACACCACCTAGTCTAGGCCACACCACCTAGTTTAGGCCACAACGACCTAGTTTAGGCCAGACCACCTAGTTTAGGTCTCAGCCCAGTTTACGCTACACCACCCAGTTTGCGCCGCACCACCCACTTAACGCCGCACCACCCACTTTACGTCGCACCACCCATTTTACTCCGCACCACCCACTTTACTCCGCACTACCCACTTTACGCCGCACCACCTAGTATACGCCGCACCACCTAGTATACGCCGCACCACCTAGTATACGCCACACCACCCAGTATACGCCACACCACCCAGTATACGCCACACCACCCAGTATACGCCCCACCACCCAGTATACGCCCCACCACCCAGTATACGCCCCACCACCCAGTATACGCCCCACCACCCAGTATACGCCACGCCACCCAGTATACGCCACGCCACCCAGTATACGCCACGCCACCCAGTATACGCCACACCACCCAGTATACGTGACACCACCCAGTATACGTGACACCACCCAGTTTACGATTACGTCCAGCGCACGCCACACCGCCCAATTTGCGCCACATCTCTCTGACCGCACCTCGCAGTTCAAAACCCACCACCCACTTCACGTTGCACCAAACGGTTCACGTTGTCACTCCGTTCACGCCCTTCCTTCCGTTCCCGCCCCAGGCGCGCATTCATCAGAGCGCGCACGGGCCCGTGAAGCGATGGCGCGCAATTCCTGGATTTTATTTGGCCATTCCTCCCAATCTTCCCTGGCGAAAAGTTTCATTTCATGTTGCAATTTATAGAATGCCTCAGCGTGGCTGCTTTTAAAATTCCAGAGAAATGCGGAATATTTTCTCTGGAAGAATATTCCCCTTGAGAGGCCGATTTAATGAAATCTCGGCAAGTTTTGCTGGGGCCCCAAATTGTACTATAATTGCAAGCATAATTACTGGCGGTGTTCTGCTAGTGCCCTCACTCAACAAAGCCCGCCCGAGGGGAGCGCAGGAACCAAACTTCAGAGGAAGCTTTATGGCGCGCAATGCAGTTTGACTGTCGGTGTACAAGTCTCAGGATTGGTTGGAGCCGTGGCCAACAGAAAAAATGCTGTGCAGGATTGCAGGCTGGCAGCTCTGACCTGTACAGGACTGAACCATGCTTGAGATGAAGGAGAAAGAAGAGGGATTGTTTTCTATCCTGTTCATTCATCAGCATGTGTGTTCATTCTCTCCTGTTCATTCATCAGCAGTGGAAGTCTAGTGTATGATGGTTCTGTTCTGACCTGTTGTTTGTTTGTGTCTTCTCCTGATACGAGTTTGTTTTGCAGTTTGTGGAGCATTATTCGCAAGCATCGTTATAGTGCTTATTGTGGTAGAAATGTCGTAAGTGCGGTTGGTCTCAGGGATGCTTAATGACTTCTGATGTTCCGGGCATGCAGTACTTTGACGAGCTCAATTGTTTTATGTTGATGCCGGTAATTAGGTATCCCAGAGACAGCGGAAGACATGTTGATCAACACAGTGCCGTGGTTTTGTATCCTTTGCCATTCCAAAGGGTTTCGGACCCTGATTCCAAAAGAAGTGTAGGTCTCCGTAGTAACACTTGGACATAAATCGGAACTCCTCCAGCATTATGACGTCTTCCTGATTTGCAATACAAAATTGTTAAGCTCTTGTGAAGTAACATGATGTTGAAGATACTTATTGAATTTCAATTATGTACACCAAAAAGGTAACTTCGCGCCCCGTTCTATTTGCCTTCCCTCCTACACTGTCGAAGGTATCACAGGAATGATGTAGTTGAGCAGTTCTTGTAGATTACTAAAAGAAATGGAAAATTGATTCTCAAGGTTCGAATAATATCAATTGTAGTAAAGTAGATTTTTTTTCGAAAGTTGGAGAAGTAAAGGGTTTGATAGAAATGACTGGTCCCTCCAACTACAGTTCGAAGTAATCATTCCATACTATACGTGATTCAAAAGCTTCCATAGAGCACTCTAGAATTTTTTCTTCCTTTGTTTGATTTTGACCCTTTATAGAGTAATAAAACCCTGTTTATTTTCTTATTATGACCTACTGCTTGCAAAGGACATCAACGGCCAATACATCCCGCAGAAAGTTTTATTTCGAGTTTCAAAATGTATCGTTCATTATCATTATTAAATGCATGAACAAGGATATTTATTTCCACATGATAGTCCCGCTGTGATGGTCGATGACTAGTGTTCATGGCAGTGATTAGTCACACTTGTTTATTTGTGTGATGATTTGTAGAGTGTAACGGCCGATTCTTATCTGGGTTGTATTTGTCAAATTATTCCACCCTGATGTCTAAAGGTTATCAGTTTACAAGTCGCAAACACCAGAAGGTTGTCCCGTCTCTGGAGCGTGTATCTTATACAGCATCGTCGTTTCGACTGAAGCGGTGCTGCTTTTGCCAACGCCGTTGCTGCAGGAATTGCCCAACAAATTCGACGATAAATTCAGCATGCTGTTATCGAAATACGTTATCTTGAGTATAGTAATATCGGGTATACGCCGTGGAACATAGCACCTCTAGATGATAGTCACCCATTTGTTTTTTGTGTGATGAATGGAGACTGTGCCCATACCTCTTCTTATAGAAGCAGGCGGACCATCGTTGGGGCAGCCTCAATTGAGGCATCCTATCATTGATTATCTTGAAATGCCTCACCAGGTCCTGGTTCTGAGGGATGCAGTAACTTCAGTCGAACCAAACACATGCCCTTGGCAGGTTGCCGATAAATCATTATAAATTAAGATTACTTTAATTATCGGATTTTTTATGATTTGTGTTCTGTAATTGCTGATACTTCATGATAATTCTATACGGTGAGACGATCAATAAACATTTTTGTTTCGATAATTTAAAGTATGTCAAATTGATTTATTTGAATAACGAACTAGCATCCGTTGATTTCGAAAACAATTTAACGACAAGACTGCATTTTTCTATCCAACTTTCATGATTAGTTTCAGTTGATTAATTTACGTTTGTTTCATTTGTACTTTGATTTAACTAATGAATAAATTCAATTTCTGTAATTGAATAAGGCTGGGAAACTTGTATTCGAGATATATTCAGAATTAACTTTTTAAACACCAATTTTTTTTAATGCAGAAACAAGAAATGCATTCATTCGAGACTGCTTCTTTTCAGTTCCTAATTCTCCTCAAAGGATGACCCCCAGGTAACTGGAGGAGGAGCGGCCTGGAACCTCAACCTACTCTGGAGTCGTTTCTCTGGGAATTGGACGACAAATGTCTTGTAATAGCAGCTCGAATGCCGCCAAAATGATCGTTTCATTAAGGCGTTCAACTGACAGTCGATCAGTTTGCTGTTTTGCTGGTTAGGAAATATTTTGCATTGCTTAGGGTGACCAACTCCTTTAGTGTGACCAACACCCGTAGGGTGACCAACACCCGTAGGGTAACCAACTCCTTTAGGATACCGAACATCCTTAGAGAGCCCATTACCCTGCGTAACGCGTATACCAGTAGAAACCGTTGATTACAAGAGTACAGGTTGCATGTTGGAAATTCATTTTATTATTGTTATTTCATCTTAAAGTAAATAATTAAAGGTCATATAGAATCAATTAGGAGCTGGGGCAACCTAATCCTTACGTACTAACCGAGCGATTTTACCTAAACCTAAAAGACCTAAAGACAAGTTATTAAACCTCTGCCCCTACTGGAGTAACACTGAGACATGTCGAAACCAGCCTATTATTGACATTTTAGTATCATTAACTGTGGAAATGTTCACTTTGATATAACACAAAAAAAATTACGGGTAGTTCTTCTGCGTCTAACAAAGTTACAAAATCGGAGACGGTTGAGAGATCGTGAAAACTACAAAGCGACAATATAACTTTGATGGGCTAGCCAGATATTAAATATAATGATTTAATCCCTGACCTCAACCCTGAACCTAACCTGAACCCTTAAAGAGGAACATTCAAACGGGGAAAGGAGGGTCGCGAGTGACTGATTTCAACACACCTGAAGTGGATACTAAATTTTGTTTAGTTCACGCTACTGTGCCAGTTCACGCTACTGTGCCAGTTCACGCTACTGTGCCAGCTCACGCTACTGCGCCAGCTCACGCTACTGCGCCAGCTCACGCTACTGCGCCAGCTCACGCTACTGCGCCAGCTCACGCTACTGTGCCAGCTCACGCTACTGCGCCAGCTCACGCTACTGCGCCAGCTCACGCTACTGCGCCAGTTCACGCTACTGTGCCAGTTCACGCTACTGCGCCAGTTCACTCTACTGTGCCAGTTCATGCTACTGCGCCAGTTCACGCTACTGTGTCATTTCACGTTGCTGTGCCAGTTCACGCTACTGTGCTAGTTCACGCTACTGCGCCAGTTCACGCTACTGTGTCAGTTCACGCTACAGTACCAGTTCACGCTACTGTGCCAGTTCACGCTACTGTGCCAGTTCACGCTACTGCGCCAGTTCACGCTACTGTGTCAGTTCACGCTACTGTGTCAGTTCACGCTACTGTGTCAGTTTACGCTACTGTGCCAGTTCACGCTACTGTGCCTGTTCACGCATCTGTGCCTGTTCACGCTACTGTGCCTGTTCACGCTACTGTGCCTGTTCACGTTACTGCGCCAGTTCACGCTATTGCGCCAGTTCACGCTACTGCGCCAGTTCACGCTACTGCGCCAGTTCACGCTACTGTGCCAGTTCACGCTACTGTGCCAGTTCACGCTACTGTGCCAGTTCACGCTACTGTGCCAGTTCACGCTACTGCGCCAGTTCATGCTACTGTGTCAGTTCACGCTACTGTGTCAGTTCACGCTACTGCGCCAGTTCACGCTACTGCGCCAGTTCACGCTACTGTGCCAGTTCACGCTACTGTGCCAGTTCATGCTACTGTGCCAGTTCACGCTACTGTGCCAGTTCACGCTACTGTGCCAGTTCACGCTACTGCGCCAGTTCACGCTACTGCGCCAGTTCACGCTACTG